>CALSBV010012313.1:103360-135042 GCA_943590825.1 Bovichtus diacanthus
GCTCCCGGTAAAATACAGAATAGAATTCAAAATCCTTCTCCTGACCTACAAAGCGATTAATGGTCAGGCTCCAGTTTATCTTAAAGATCTCATAGTACTTTATAAACCAACTAGAGCATTGCGCTCCCAAAGTGCAGGGTTACTTGTGGTTCCTAGGGTTTCTAAAAGTACAATGGGAGCCAGAGCCTTCAGCTATCAAGCTCCTCTACTGTGGAACCAGCTCCCAGTGTGTGTTCGGGAGGCAGACACCCTCTCCAAATTTAAGAGCAGGTTAAAGACTTTCCTCTTTGATAAAGCTTATAGTTAGGGCTGGCTCAGGTTTGCCCTGGACTAGCCCCTAGTTACGCTGCTATAGGCTTAGACTGTCGGGGGACTCCCTCCTCTCCTCTTCCCTATCTTTCTCGTTCTCCTCCTCTCCCTCTCTATTGATATGCATTCCTGTCCCTTAAATGCATGTTACTAACTCACCATCCGGGGCATCATCCCCAGAGTTTCTGTGTCCCTTATCTAGCAGGTTGCCACTATTAAAGATTACTTCTGGACCGCGAATCGTGGCTGCACCTGTTGCCCTGGTCCTGTCTGACACCAGGAAGCCTTGACATCCCCCTGGATCAATCTTTTTTATATACCATCGTATCATGATTTCTGTCGCATAGATTGTCCATGTTGTATTTTTAACTATGCTGTTTGTTCTGTACACACGTCACCTATTGCATGTCTGTCCATCCTGGGAGAAGGATCCCTCCTCAGTTGCTCTCCCTGAGGTTTCTTCCATATTCCCCCCACTAATTGTGGGGTTTCTTTTAGGGAGTTTTTCCTTGTGCGATGTGAGGGTCTAAGGACAGAGGGTGTCGTACCTTGTACAGGCTGTAAAGCTCACTGAGACAAATGTATAATTTGTGATATTGGGCTATATAAATAAACTTGATTTGATTTGATTTGATTTGTGGCTGTTTGATTTATGTTAGCTGTGAGCGACAGCTAACACTGCTAATGGCAGTTGCAAGTGGTGTAACTGGACATGTTTTAGTGTACAGATGACTAACCCATTTTAAACACAGAGCACACAAGTGTAGCAGAGCATGGATTGTAATGCAAAAGAGGTTGAGAACATTTTTTTGGATGTTGACCCTTTTTTCATCACAACTGGGTCTTCATTAGATCCATTGTACCCACATTGAATCAAAACTTCACTTAATTTACTAGATTGACAGTGCAGTGTACCTTCAACGTTGAATCCACATCCATAGCTCTTGACAATGTTAGGTTAGTTGTGTGTGTTAAATATTAGAAATCTTAGAACGCTAGTCTACCTGTTTTTGCGGTTTCACAGCTGTTTTGCTGCCGTGTTTGCTTTGCAACCTAGGTAAGATCTGTCTCTCCAGGAATGTTCCTCAATGTGTCCTCAACTTGATGGGTCTTTACTTTGGCAGAAGCTAAAAGCCACTGACAATGAAAACAGACACATCGAGCACAATCAAGCCACACCGGCACCTTCCTAAAGGTTTTGTAAAGGTTATACATAACACATAATACAGTACAGTGACATTTTAAGGAAACACTAAACATCTATCATTTGATGGCATGGCTGTAGCTACCACTGACAACGAGAAGTGCATGTCCCAAGGAAATGTTCTCTTGTTGATATTACGGCTGAGATTGGTACCTCATGATTAGATTTAGATTTATTTTTTAATTTATTTTTTATATATGACCACATTCATAATAAATAATAAATTATAGCAATACAATTGATACAATTGTATATAAAAAAACTTTGCCAGCAGCATATTATGTCAGCTATAGCTAATTAATACTCTGAGTTCCGCGGGACTGCTGGCTTCCCCGGGCGAATTTACTGTCTGAGTTTTTAGGCAAGTGAAACTGAAACTGAACTAGAAAAAACAAAGGAATCTATTGTCACCAATCATTATATGCTAGATATATTGACAATAAGAGCTTTTCTGAGCTTTAGCAGCTCGCTCAGAAGTGCTTGCCGAAAAATGCAAATCTTGCAGAAATCTCGAAATGTCAAAAGTTGTTGATACCAAGACACAGCATGGATTTTTCTATGGTGTTGCTCAAGGTCTTGGTGTATTTTCTTAGTGAGGTATTTTTGACATTTTTTTATAAATTCTTCAGTGGTCAAAAATAGTTAAATTTAGCACTAAATCTGCATAACAAATAGTATCAACCCAAAAATTGCTCCTACAACTTATAAGACATAATAGAGCATGAGCACATACTTCTATCATAATGTTCTAAGCTCTGAGGTACCCGGCTTTCAGATCAAGTACATCATTTCTACGTGGCATCTACTGTTGACCCGTTATATCCCTTTTCCCCCCTAAAAAAACAAAAATGGGTCTATGTGGGTCTCTAAGGATTAATATAAATTGCTTAAATCTAACTGAACTATTGTCTAGTAAAGGCGCTCTCTCATTTAAGGCTGCCTTCTCAGACAACTGAATATTTGAGTTTTACTTATTTATAACTTAAATGACTTCAGCTCCAGAAGTCCCCCCTGCCAGCTGCTGCAGACTCATACAAGAGGTTTGATTGAAGAGCTTTGACACTTGGTCTTTCTTCAAGGCTGGATTTGTTGGATGAATTAAAGTGATAATGACGCCAATGGATTGATTTTATTACCTTTTTATTTGGAAAACTGTACGCTAGGTTTATTCTTAGCTGACACTATCTTACCACCACCACCCCTCTGTTTGTAGAGCACACAGTTCACCATCATAAATGTTTTTTAATAAATGCTGACAAAAAACCTTAGTTAAACAATACAAATTAAAGATGATAAATACTTAATTGATGAGAAGTCAAGACTGTATATAAGGTAAGTTTTTACCTAAAAATCCAACATACCTGATGCAAAATGGCAGCCTCAAATCCACGTTTCGCTGCCTGGATTCTGGTTGTTTCTGCGAATTACAGCAATCCATTTGCTTCTCTTTCTTTAACTTTTGGCAGTCTGAACAAAGATAGTTATTATTCTTCTTGAATTTATTTGTACAGTCAATCACACAACAGTACTTGTTGCACTCAGCGGGCGCAACAGCAGTGATTTCTGCCTACGTTGACTTCACATGCATACCCTTTCTTCTGCATACTGTATGTTTTTTAGGTGATGCATTCATGGAACTTTAAAAAATATATTTTGAGGTGTTCCCCAAAATGTTACCTAGGAGACATAGAGCTCTGGGGGAGGATCAAGCTACATATAGTATTTGACCCACCGACTGACATCACTAACATAACTGCCTCAAACCACACCCCCAGAAGAACAACGTGCGCTATAATCAGGTAGAAAACTTATGGTTGACGTTAGCAAACTATTCAGGGTCCATTTCCACCAACCAAACATGTTATGTCTGCATGTCTGCGAGACCTGCTCTTTTGCAACTTCCACTGCCTTATACGGCATGTGAAGGGGATACAAATATCAAATTTTGCACCCTTTTCTTTAACATCCTCACACCATGCGCCTTGCGGGGCATGGTGTGAGGATGTTAAAGAAAAGGATTGCATGCTCATTAGAGGATACCCAAAAGACACTGCATTGTCTTCCATAAAATATTTGGCAAATGGAGATTAGTCATTATGACAGCTTTATCTCATCTGGTGTTGTTCATGTTACAACAGACGAAATAACCAGAGAGGGATAATGGACAAGAGTCAGAGTAATGCAAAGTCTGAGGAAAACTAGTCTAGCACCAGTCTATTCCTCAATAATACAGGCAATGTGTGACGGAGACAAAGATAGTTTAAAAACAACTAAAAGAGTGGGAAAAAGAATTAGGTTTTCCAAAAGCTGGGAGTTTTAGTTTCAGACAATTGGATGCACTAAAATTACAAATGGAAGAAAGAGAGGAATCTGACGCGGTAGCGCACTAACCAATGTCCAGAAAACAGCAGAAAAAGAATAAGCTATTTATTCCAGATTGGAAAGCATACTGTGTGTGTGGAGAGAAGAAGCAGAATGGAGAGAAAGAAAGAGATCGAGAGCAGAAAGCTTAGGAGAAGGAAAGGAAAGTAATGAAGAAAAGAAATCACATGCTGATACAAAACCACCCGCTGATATAACCATTAATGCTCTGTTTCCTTCTTTGCCTGAGAAAAAAGTCAAGGAACCCATTCACACTGGATCCTGAACTGGACTCCATTCTACCTCCCTACACTCCAGACGCAGCAGCAGCAACACCATCCGACTGACAGAAAGGGAGGGTGGGACGGACTCCAGAGACGCACCAGAATCCAGTTTGGTGAGTCAAAACCTACCGATCATGACAAAGTAAAATTTGCAACACAATATTTAGAAGCTAAAGCTAAAATACCAGTACCTAAATGTACCTAATGCATGTACAATGAGAGAACGGGAGGGTTTAGAAAGTGACCTGAATTAACCATGCATATAGGAGGACAGGATGTTGTATTTTTTGTAGATTCCTGGAGCCACAGTATCTGTTTGTGGCAGTGATGTGTGGTCACGGCGCCGCCTGCTGGGGAGAGTCGGGAGTGGCTCAGCTGGAGATCAGACAGCTGGACAGAATCAGGTAATCGGCCACACAATATAAGCATGTTGGGAACCTGCTTCTGAGTCCTGGAGGGTCGATGAGAGCGGCTCACGGCCACCCCACCCTGAACACACCTCACTGAACACACCTCCCTGAACACACCACCCTGAACACACCACCCTGAACACGCCCCAACTCCTCCAATCTGGGAAGCTAAACCTTCACCATGGCATGAATGTGGTATGAAGGGGTCAATGTGTTCCCTATTTTTAATATTGTGTAGTGTTGCGATTCCTTTGTTTGCACTACAGTATATTACTCACATACTTTTAACACTTGATGGCATCATAGAAACATTAAACTTTTTGTCAGTGACAAGTGATACATTCCCATCGATAAATCGTTTCCAAGCCGTTGTTTCAGTTGTTAATCATTGTAATAAAATGTGCAATTATCTGTACACATATCTGTATCTGTGTCACAGAAAAATATGAAAACATCAGTTCGTTAAAATGAAGCATAAAGCAAAGTTTGGAACAGTGAGCTCCTGCTATGTCAGTGTTTGATGTTAATGTTGAATTTATACCCAATTTTGAATCAGTATCAAGATAAAGACATTTGACAACAAGCTCACTAAGTAGAAGAGATCAAGACATGCACTATATGTAACCTTTGTACTGACAACCTTTATCACATTATGTTTAAATGTAAGAATGCAAGCAGAGTGAAGAATGGAAGAACTTGCCAATGCATCACATTTGAAACTGTAAAAACAGACTTGCCAGCCAATGCAAATATCACAATTTGTGGTTTATTACCAAGGGGTTTAATGTACACTTTAATATGAATTCATAGAAAAAGCTATTTATTCATGTACAAATTACAAATACAGTTGTTTTCTCCACTCTTTTGTTTAAATGTACACAAGTTTCTTATCTCCCATCGCTGTCCCATAGCAGCTTTACAACCTGGCAAGACTTTGCAGTAAAACGCAGCTAAGAGAAATATGAAAAATAAAAATGCATTCAGTCATTTCAACATACCCTCTGTATGTGTTGAAGGAATGAAGAAGGGAAGGAATAGCAGGAAAGGAAAGTCTTTTAGTAATTTGTAAGACAAATGAAACTCTTATGGCCCAGAAAACAAGTAGTTTTATGACTGCATTATACCATTCTTACAAAACAAAGACAAAATCCCACAAAATGCTTATTTCAAAGGCTTTACATGAGCAAATTTCTTTAGAACATCAAAATGTGCATATTACATGATTTGGTGATGCTGAAGTGTAGAAATAAGCTTTTGTTTTTAATGGCAGACAGAGTGATGGCAATGGAGGAAGAGAGGGAGCCGACAGTTGGCCTCTTCACAGAATTAAATATCCACAATCAGTTTGACTGGGTAGAAAATAACAACTATATCCCCCAGCACAAGTCCAATGGGTTTGTCGATACGTTAAATGAGTAAAACGGCCTCTTACACACATAAAACGCCACTAAAAAACAATAAGAAACAAACTTAAAAAGGCAAAAGACAAAACATCCATTTAATACAATTCTGTGTTGCTCTCCTCCACATAGGCACCACATAGTAGATTAAGTTGAATCTTCATCTCAAGTAAATTACTGTTTGTTTCATGTAGTGTGTATCTTATACAGTGCAGAATATATGGGCTTTGATTAAGTAAGTGTCTGTGTGTATGTGTGTGTGTTTCTATGTGCTTGTTGTATTTCTATACTTTTAAGGACCAAATGTCCCCTAAGGGATTAAAAAAGTGATAAAGCTCTGGAAGACATACTAGTTGATCCACACCTCTTTGATGTTGACATTTAAAATAGTAATATCTAGTATCTAATGAGGATTATGTTTAGGTCAAAGTTGTTTGGCTACAATTATGCATTTACCATCCTCTTGATGTTAACAATTACAATTTGAAATGCATACACCATAGTTCAACTTAACTTCAAATGAAAAAAGAACAGATTATTATTTATTCTGACAATACATCATATGTGTAGGGAAGTGATAGTTTGTTTACTCAGGGAGGACTGTAAATACGCTGCTTGGAATTTCGTAAGGATTCTTTAAAGGTGCAGAATTCCAAATTCAGAGCAGATCTATGATTGAGGGATTGTCACAGCAGCCGGTAGCCAGCAGGTTAGAGAGCTAACAGCGCAAACAAGGGCAACAGTGCTGACAGAGCTATAAGTGTAAACCTGTGTGACACACACGCACTAACATGCAGGCGCGGTCGGACCGGCTACATAAACAAAGCTCCGATAGCAACACACACCAGGAGAGGGACTCCACTCTCTGCTCACGTAGACATAAACATAGACTTATATCTTTACATAGCAAAAATGTGTTTGCTGCTATATTAATGCTCTGAATTCAGAATTTAGAACCTTTAAAGCACTAGCAGTGGGGCTCATAGGATGCCAATGTCAGCCTTGGGAAATGTTCAGCTATTGCATGGATTTCAATGAAATGTGGTGCAGATATTCATGGTGCCCAGATTGTGAATTGCAATGACTTTGGTGATCCTCTAACTTTTCCTCTAGCGCCACCAACAGGTTAACATTTGTGACTTCTCGTAAACAACTATTGGATGGATTGCCTTCAAAATTTGGTTCAGACCTCCATGTTCCCCAGAGGAGGAATTGTAATAACTTTGATTTTTCATCTAGCGCAATCATCAGGTCGGAATTAAAATGTGTCTAATACTTTGGTTTATGACTAAATACCTCCAGAACTAAAGACAGTCCATCAGCCTCAGCTGCGATTAATGTTTTGTGCTAATTAGCGAATGCTAGCATGCAAACACACCAACATTATGCCTGCATGTGGCTGTGAATCATGGGCTATGTGAATATTACACATAATGCCCTCAAAACTTCCTAGTTAAATTAAAAAAAAAGCTCTCCATGGCATGTACCCTACTTTTTTGCTAAATATGTCTCATGGATGTATAAGAGAGCTGGTATGGTGCCGCCACTCAGCCTTGCAACCACAATGCTGGAATGTGCTTCCAGTCATGAAGGTAAGCTGGGAGGATTACGTCCCAGCCGCACACAGACATGACATCTACATTACAAAACATTACAGTTCATTTAGCTGATCTACCATTTAACTCTTGTAAAGAATGCAACTAAGCAAATCCTAAAATGTTGAACTATTCCTTTAACCAAACAAACCAGAGCAAGTTGCAATGTTGACAGTGTAGTCTGTGAAAATTCATAAAAAATTATACACTTATGAAAATGAGGCTTTAACATTGGGAGTACTTTGTAATATTTAGGAGGGGTTCATTTAAAAATTGGAAAACTACAACTACAACACAAGTACTGAAAAAATAAATCCATAGTGCTGTAGAACAGAAGGGAAATGCAGGAAGTGAGTAAAAATACATGACACTGGTCAACAGCAGTTCTGGATTTGGATTAGTTTTTAAATTATGGAGTAATATTAGAATAAAGATTAGGTTAATTTAAGGTTTATGTTCTTGAGGTTTGATTTAGATTTTGGGCAAAGATCCTAAATAGATTCTCAACAGTTTAAAGGTACACTCCCTGATTTTGTTATACGACTCCCAAATCTCTAACTTTCCTCAAGGACACTTTTGATGACCACTTTCGAAAGGTTTTGGGGATTTGAGAGTGCTGCTGGACACCTACACCAAACCAGGGAGTTCCACTTTAAGGTTAGTGTTGAGGATTTACCAGTGGCTGGATGTCAGTGGACGTCCTCACAAGTATAGTAATACAAGCTTGTGCGTGTGGTTTTAGTGTCTCTTGTCACCCCCTAGTGTCCGTCCATGCTCACTGTGTGTGTTGATGTTTGGTGTGTTGCTGCCTCCACACAGTAGTTGGGTTTGTCAGAGGCGATGAAGCCCGGCAGACACACGCACTGATAGGAGCCCACTGTGTTAATGCACTTTGCATTTTTACACAGCGACATCCTATTGTTTAGCTCTGAACACTCGTTCACATCTGTGGACAGAGGAGGACAGTTATGGCATAAAAACATGACCGATATTTAGTGATTATGTCGTTTTTTCTGTGTTTGTCTGTGTAACAGCCCACTTACCTAGGCAGGCCATGCGGGACAGGTCCAGGGTGTATCCGTCAAAGCAGTCGCAGGTGTAACCCTCCTGCACCCGGACACAGCGACCGTTCTCACAGCCATTCAGTATCCCGCACTCCTCTGCTCGCAAACCCTCAAACGCCTTGAACGGATCTGTTGCACAGAAAGACAAACCAACTCTAGAACTTGCCTGAGAATCATTTCTTCAGTACCAAAGTCATCTAGCGATAGTTGTCTGTACATCCATGGTTACACTGCAAACAGGAACTGCTGATTCAGCATACTTTACAAAATGTAAACTAATATAGGCCAAAACAAAAACATAAAGTTTGAGACGACAGTTAACTAAATGACTCCATGAAACGGTGTTTCTAAAGCTTAGAGCTGGCTCCTGTACACATCGTGTACATGTCAGAGACATCAGAGAGACAACGCGTCTCTCCAGCTGGGGATTCAACTCCTGCAGGACTGAAAGGAGGACCAGCAGACTCTTGAACTATCCCCCTTTAGAGGAGCTCATTCTGACATGGTGTTAGTTTTCTTGTCATAAGATGGCAGCAAAGCGCTGTGAAACAAGAACATATTCAGTGTTTTCAGCTTCCAACGGTTTGTAGAACTCTGTCCAACATGTGCAGCTGCCCAGGATGATACATACAATCAGGTAGAAGAAAATAAACGAATGCACTCTCATACAAACAGCACTGCAACAAATCCTTTTTAAAAACTGTTTTAGAGAGGAGCTGATTCAACTTTATACTCATGTTTGAGGCTACAGTGCTGCTGTTGAAATAAACTGCAATACTGAGAGGTAATTCTAATATTGTATCCATCCTATTTTTATCATTGAAGTTAGATGATTGCTGATCCTGTCATCCGTTGTTTTAAATACCAATTGTTAGTAATCAATGCACATTTACAACAGGAGCCTTTTAATAGGTTTCAAAAGTTAACTGAACTATTTAAAAGACTACAACACATACATACATTGTCAATTTGCTTCGGAACTAATTTGCTAATTGACCACCGACATGGTATTTTTTTATTTGTATTATTGTATTGATGTTTCATAGTGTTAGTTTTGAATGCCACAAGTCCTGTGTGAACAGTAACCTCTGAGATAAACTTTGTGAGCATTTTCAAACTAAATCAAATTAAAAAAACATGGCTAGCATGAGAAACATGACTTCAAAAAAAGTGACCATATCTACAATACTGATGGTGTGATAAATATGAAACATGTAATTGTTTGAGAAAAGGTAGGTGTAGCATATCTGGAGAGACATGTTAACTCAACTTATACAGGGAGCTAGAGAGAACAATAAACTGTTTCTAATCCACTGAACCAAATCTCATGAAATTGCAGGCAAGATTAACAAAAAGTGTTACAAACATCTTCTATCCAAGTCCATGAGAGTCAGTAACCAATCATCTCATAGACTCACACGATTGTATTCAATGAGTTCCTAAGCCACTCAACAGCGTAGACTTCATTTAGCATTCTAGACTGATTAAATCATCATAATGGCTTATTAATATTTCATAATAAAAGCTTTTATAGCTTGAGTTACATAAAGTAGAGATATCCATTAGCCACGTGCACACATTAATTGTTCAAATCCAAATTACTCTCCATTGTTCAGTGTGATATTACCTGATAAATACCTTAGATGAAAGGATTTATTTCAGACTTTAACGGGACAGTTCACCCTAAAATAAAAAAATACATATTTGTCCTCTTACCTGAAGTGCCATCTATCAATCTAGATTGTTTTGGTGCGAGTGGTTCAGTGTTGGAGATATCAGGAGATATGTAATGGAAATAGATGGCACTCGGCTGTGGTGCTCAAAGCACCAAAACAATCAATCAATCAATCAATCAATAAAATTGTATTTATACAGCCCAATATCACAAATGACACATTTGTCTCAGTGGGCTTTAGAGACTGTACAGGATACAACCCCCTCTGTCCTTAGACCCTCGCACCACACAAAAAAAAAAAAAAACAATAATTAAAGGGGAACATGTTGTAAACCTCAGGGAGAGACTGAGGAGGATCCTCTCCCAGGACGCACACATTGTAATAGACGTGTGTACAGAATAAACAACATAGTTAAATAAAAACACATGTAATAGACATGTGTACAGAATAAACAACATAGTTAAATAAAAACACAAAAAACACATTTGAAAAACTCAACAGCAATGTCTCTTTTCCAAAAATCATGACCTAGTTACTCAAGATAATCCACAGACTTGGTGTAAACAGTTTCATGTAGGAACTATTTTCTTTCTACCGAACTACACCGCAAACTGTATCCCCCACGCACAAGGAAGCTTACATCTACTCATGGACAAGAAGCTCTCCTGAGCTGGAATTACATAACATTACAGCTCAGCCGAGGATTAATATTTACACCGCGCGCTGTCACAAGCCTCTCGTCCATGAGTAGATGCACGTTTCCTTCCGCGCGGTGATACGGTTGGCAGGTGTAGTTTGGTAGAAAGAAAATAGTTGGAACATGAAACTGCTCAAACAAGGTCTTGAGTATCATGATTTCTTACATTTTTTTCAAATGTGTTTCTTGACGCTTTGAACACCACAAGTCGAGCGCCTAGTATCACATATTGTAAAGCAGGCAGACATTTCTACGGTTGATACCTCCAACACTCGGCAACTCACACCAAAACAATCTACATTGATAAACAGCACTACAGGTAAAAGGGAATCTACAGTATGTATTCTTGATTTTGGGTTGAAATGTCCCTTTAATGTTTGCTTTTTTTTTTCCTCTGTTCTCCTGAGGACTTTTGAAAATACTTTTAATAAAATAAAATTTTAAACCTTTTGGTTGAGCTGGTCACAAGCAGGGACAAGGGGCCACAAGTACACTGCTTCATTTCATCACAAGCCAACAGGATTGGGAGCCACTTCCTTTGATTGCTTCCTGAATAAACTCCACATGTATACTTTACAATTCTTTACCTTGGTCACATTACTAGCAATACCTTTGTAAAGGACCTGGTTAAAGTCTAAATATTCAATAGTTTCAGGGCTATTATCAGTTAGTATAAACAATGTATGAAATACAAATACTCACGCTCCTCATTCTCGTAAAAAGGCAGGGCAGCCTGCTGCTCAGGGGACGGTGAGTAGTCTGGGTCCATTTCATATTCATGTACTGGGCCGGCAACAAGGGCGTCTTGACCGTACGCCCGCCGCCCGCCAAGGTTACACATGGACGCATAATCCTCTGAGAGAGAGAGAGGAAAAAAATCGTTCAATAAGAAAAGTCAGGAGCTGCCAAGTTCTGTAATAATTAATACTGTAGGTCTGAAACCCCAGAATCTAGGCGGCTCATTGATTATTTGACTTGGAAATGTTGTCTCTATTTTACAACACATACGTATTGTCTCTCGTCACATAATTCAGGATTACTCAACAAGTGCAACAAGTTTTCATTTTACTGTTAACAGTAATGATGTAAATGAAATTTGATTTAAAAATTTAAATGATAGGTTTTTTAAATCACGTGCAACCAAATGGCACTTTGATGAAATATATCTTTAATATTGGAAGCTGTAAACTTCTGTCACTAAGAGTATTTTTAGTCCCATAGCCTAGCCAAACCCAAACTGCATAATTAAAATCAAAATGACTTTTTTTTACAGTCTCCGCACTGCTATCCCACACCTCAGCAAGAGAAAGTTTAGTAGAAACATAAACACTGGTATGAAGAAATTAAGGTTTAATTATTGTAGCAAAATCATCTGGCTTCTATTGTTTATTTTCTGTCTTACATTCATCTCTGATATATGAATTGCATTACTTAAGAATAATAGGTAATACAGTACAATAAAAGGTAATAGGTAATACAGTACAATACTAGTGTACAGTCTGTACCTGCTCTATATGAAAAATGCTCTGAGATAACCTCTGAAATGATTTGGCGCTATATACTGGAAATAAAATAGAATGGACTAATGGAATATGTAGGCATATTCATATACCATGAAGGTAAGACACAGAGACATTCATTCTGCTGTGTCTAAGCCATGAGAGCAGAGTGTGTGTTGTGCAGTGTGTGTACCAGTGTTTCTGGGTGGACACAGGGCACAGTCCATGCCCCAGGCCTCTCCGTACAGACAGCAGCACTCTGTGTATGTGGTCTTCTTGTTCGGACCCAGCGGCCGCGTGCACGTCATGGTTTCTGTCACCGTCTGCCAGCAGATACCCTGGTAGTCTATCTGCTCCGCCTCATGTTGCTCTGCAAACACATCATACATCATGTGTTCTACGCTCCGCTTCCATCCAACCAATGCAACAGATGGAAATATTATTTATACTTTATACAAATAAATGAGGTACATTTCCATAACTGGACTAAGGATATGAACTGAATCATACTTTCAACATTTCTTCAGTATTCAGTTGTATTGGTTAGCTGGTGCAGTCGTTCCTCAGCACGTTTAGATTTTGTCGGCCTTACATTTAAGATTGTGATCCCAAGATATGGGATATGATATTTTAGTAGTAACTACAAAAACAGGAAATACAATAAAAAAAAAAGTCAATTACTTCTCACAAAACGATACAACACACAGCAGAAATATTTCCTACAGACTGAAAAGGTGTAGCTGGAAGCAGCAGCTTCTTATTTCATCCACCTTTGACATCACAAAGTAACATCAGAGCATCAAAACTTTATTTAACCGAACAATATTAAGTGTATATTGAAGCTTGATTTAAGAAATCCCTCATTGTATACAGTATTATTATATAATTTAACAATATTATATTTATTTACCGGTGGTTTCTTGCATCATTTATTATCACTCTTTCTTTCAATTTCAACATTATATTATTTTTGTTTTCTTTGTGTTCACAGCGTTAGGTTTCACTTAATTTTCATCCCAAACCACCATCTTTTACCCATTATTATATAGTGCATTGGAAGATGGACATAAAAGGGGGAGAGAGAGGGAGTGACCTGTAGCGAAGGGTCGCGGGTCTAATCTGAACCTGGGACACTGTGGTAAAGACACTCTGCCAGGTTAGCTACCGGCAGCTCCCAAGTTCTATTTTAAATGCCTTAACCTAAAGAAGTTAGATTGTTTGCGTTCAAAACGTATCCTATCCTTCAGGTTCACGTGTTAGAACGTGTTGTTTTTATGATTCTCACTGTGAATCCATGAGAAAACCCACTCGTCTGTGTAGCAGCTCCCTTGTGACCCACATCTATCAGGCGGATTACCAATAATAACGCAGATTTGATGACTTGATAACATTGGAAATGGGTGCATTATAATGGTCATTAAATAAACAATGGAGTGGATTGTGAAAATGACAAACAGAATCCCGAACATGAGCAACATCATGTTGTGGTTATAGATATAGATAATAAGTCAAGACACATAAGGTAATTATAAATACATCTGTAATATTGACTGTGTAAACTGCTATAGTCCTTTAGATTAAATTAGATTTACTATATTTAAATTTCATTTTTAGTTATTTTTTAGCAAGCGATACGCAGCCTGGAAGAGAGCACTGCCAGAGAAGCTCACCATGCACTTTATGTTTTGATGGATTGGCAAGGAATTGTTTTTTGGGGTAAATAATTGACAATACTGAAACCAACATAATATGGGGGTTGGAAGAATTTGTGTACATTTTTGCAAATTCAAGAATTTCTAGGAAGGACATTTAGGATTCAGATTTATTTAAAATGTAATGGAATATAAAATAAAATAAAACTTTCTTACCAGCCACCTCAGGAGTGAAGACACAGCGGTTACTGGTGGGGTCCAGCACCATAGGGTGTATACAGAAACACACGTACGAGCCATCGGTGTTCAAACACTGTCCGCCAACACACACAGACTCATCCAGACACTCGTTGATGTCTACAGAGAGGAAACATAACCAAGTCAGAGGAGTGAGCATGTGACAGATACACACACACACACACACACACACACACACACAGAGACAGACAGACAAACAGACAAACAGACAGTGTTTGTGGCTGCTGTGCATCACCCTGACCTCTGCACTCCAGTTTGGCAGGGTCGTAGTCCTGTCCCGTCTTGCAGTAGCACTCGTAGCTGCCCACAGTATCCAAACAGAAGCCTCCTTTACACACCTCCTGGCCAAACAGCGCACATTCATCTGCATCTTCAAACAGGCAGAGAGAAAGCAGGTCATGTTACATGGTCACAGAACTTAAGTTGGCTTTAAAAGTGTTGCAATGGAGAGCCAGGAGTAGCTGTAACGTGGCTTCATGTAGAAGTACAAACGCTGTATGTATGTGGGGTAGCTGTAACATTAACATATGTAGGTATAATCTGCATGAAGCATTTATGTGGCGTTAGCATACAGACACAGATAGCCAGGGAACATTATATCATCCTCCTCATATCATTGTCTCTGCATCACCCGTCTGACTGACACACCCCATGTTTGTCCTTGGAAACGATATCAGTACAACATTTGTGAAAGTTTATGATTCCTTAAAAGACAATACCATCAGGTCATTGTGGCTTCACACAGAACATGTGTTGGTGTTTGCCAGAACTGGACATAAATACATGACATGTGAATAGTGTGCATAGCCCTCTCCACAACAACGTAGTTTAATATGTAGTATCTGTGTGGGCCCATGTGTTGGTGGTAAATTGACTGTATTTCACTGCGTGTGCTTTCTTTGGCTGCGTAACAACGTGAGATAATAAAACACCTTCGTCGAAGCTTTCCCCCATAAAATATTTGAAGCTTGTAATCTGATCCCACTGCACAACTCTAGCACAGCCCTGTTATCTCAGGAGCAGTGGCAGCGCCACTGGTTGTGTGTTGCGCATGTAGAGCGCTGACAGAACACGTCACTTCGGTTCAGCCTTGCTTGCTTTTCGTGGATGTATGTAGAACGTACGGCCATTTCTTTCCATTGTAGCAATCCACAGAATGGAACAACAAAGTTAGAGAGCCTAATATAACTTGTTTGTTTTGTTAATAGGCAGACCCCTTGTAGCCTATGCTGTTATAATATAATGTATATAATGTTGCCTTCATTATGGCTGGAGTACAGCAGTGGTGTCTCACAGCCAAGGTGGTGTCGGTGTGTTTGAGTGTGCTCTTGGTCTATGATTTATGTTCATGCAAGTCTTTTTACCAAGTCCTTTCGGTGGGAGGAAACTTAATTAGTCTGGCTATATAAATGTTGTTTATGGCGCTGCTAAACTGCCCCGTTAATACAGGTGCGTGCCTCACTTTGACTTTACAACGCTCTGGCATTATTGGAAATGAATCACACAAGTCGGAAATAATCCTCTGCAGCAACCACTGGAATCTAATTCTACTAGAAGTATAACACTCATAATATTAATTGTAAGAGGAAAAATGGAAAACAGTTCAAGAATTCCGTTTTCTCTGGATTCGTCGGCTTCAAAAAAGGGAACATGGCTGCATGTTTGTGTGTTTTCGTCTAATAAGTGCGGAAACCAAAACCAAAGAAACATATCTTAATTCTGTTTTTCTATTATAATTTAAAATGAAGGTACATTTTAAGGAATTTGATAAAACTGTTCATCACTGTTATGAATGTAGTGAAGTGCACGTAAATAAAGTTCCCTGCATTTATCTGTTCATTCTTTTCATCCTCACCGATATGTCATGTGTGATGCTTTTGTTTCCCTCATTGACTCTTTGATTTGATATTTGACAAAGCAGTTTTTTTAAATGAATTTATTCCTGTGAGATAATAACTGCATGACTTGGAAGTCCGTGCAGCAGTCACCTTTAGCGCAAATTCCTCATTTCTGTTTTTAAGGTTTTTTCCGATTTGTAGGTTTCTGACTTTTCTTCATCATGCACATGCACTGAAATTGACTTCACGCACCTTGCAGAGCAACAAAGTGGAACACTATCCGTCATTTAAAGGAGATTTAGTGTTTGTGACAGATATGAACCTTTTCTATAAGGTTCACCAGGGTTGACAGATGGCTTGTAATAATTTAGTTAACAATCATATAGGCATTAATAGACCAGAAAGATAAAAAACATATAGGCCACAGTAGTCTGAGTCAGTTCGTCTTCAATGTTTCCTGCAGCTTGTGTGACGCCTACTTCGTCCCTGTTCCTGGTGTGGTCGTGCAGGCTGTGTATCCTGCTGTTCCCTCGTGTTCCCTTGTATTCCCTCGTGTTCCCTCGTGTCATGCTGGTTTGTTCTTTTTGTTATCTTAGCCTCTCCCTCTGTTTTTGCTTTGTACCTGTTCTTCATCTTGTTAAATAAAGCTCGCCTTTTGTTATCAGTCTAAGCCTGAGTTCTGCATTTGGGTCCTCCCCTTACCTCATCCCTGACAATAATTAAATGAAACACGGACCCATTCTCAATTGATTCCTTTTGAAATGTATTTTAGATATTTATGTCTGGATGTCACAAAACATTTTACAGCTCAACCCAGATAAAACTGAAGTTTTAACTCTGAGAGAAAAAAATGAAAATCGCAAACTGAAATTCATTGGGACAGAAACCCCAAGCTAACAAGGAAAAAAAACCTCGGTGTGGTATTTGAGTCCGTAACTTTAAAGCTCATGTGGGATATGTCACCAGAGCTCTGAGTGAGAGTGCTGAGCAGGACCGGAAGGAGAGAGCACATTACACACGTTTTAAAGTCCTTACATTAGTTACAGTCAGTTTCTGTATTGATTGAGAATTGAAAATGATTTTTTAGGTTTTTAAAGCATCACCATGCTTATGTCTCACATGCTCAGTGTATGAACTGGCACAAATATGTTAGTTGTTCCAAAGTGCAGAATTCAAACCTTTGGTGCGGCAGCTTTTAGTTGTTATGCTCTGGAAGCGTTGAAATATTCAAACGTAAATTTCAAAGCAACCTATTTAGCCAGGCCTTTGATTAAGAATGGTTTATAGATATTATTTTTACACTATTATTTACTTGTTTTATTGCAATTAAGTTGAAAAATGTTATCCTATTGTTTTATCACTTATTTTATTGTAAATAAGTTGTATCATTTTAATCTTTTATGTCATGCTGTTTTACTATTACAGTTTACTATAGCTTTTAATTGTACGCAAGACAATAAAATAATAATATTTCAATAAAATAGATAGCTATAGCTTTCAATATAATAAAAATGAAAAGCTATAGCTATCTATTTTATTGAAATATTATCATTTTATTGTCTTGCGCACATTTGTGTCGAATTGTTTTGGTCTTTTCTCAGTTGTTTTTACTTGTTTTCTCTTATTTAGGGATTGATTCCACACTGCCACTCTACTTCCGGCGCCCTTGCTTGGGTCACACCCATCTTCAAATTCTGCCTTCCTTTTAGTCTCAAATACACACCTTTACAGTTTCATGACTGCATCTTGCTCGGTTGTGGCGTTATCACGGTGACACAATCTGTCCACAGACAGACAATCATCTGGCAAATTACCCAAAAGGCTTGTCTGGTAGTTCCTGCTACGGTAGGTGTCTCCAGAAGAAACACACACACAGACTCACCAGGTGAAAACAATACCAGCGTCGCTGTCGCAGCTGGTAACAATCTTGTTACAGATTTCTTAGATTTCTTTTCTTTAAAACTGTGACCAGGGCACATACTGAGCAGGACATTTTGTAGTTTAAGAATCGGCTTCTCAGTGCTCTCTGGTGGACAAACTCTGTAATGGTGACACTGTTTTCTAAATGCGCTTACAGTAATGTCCAACATACGCTGATACATATGAGCTGTGTGATTGATGTATGATGTTAAGTCGTGAAGAAGAAGCTTAGCCTTACCTTTGTAGCTGTCAGCGGTGGGTACTCCATACAATAAGTCTCCATTGGAAATAAAACCTCTTCCAGATGGACACATCTGATCAAACTGGTCTGAAATGACAGACATGGAGGTTTGAGGTTAAGAGTCCATCAAGCACTCTGGTGTGTGTGTGTTTGCATACATGCAGAATATAATGTAAGAACACTTTATTAGGTACACTTCACTGTATAAGCCAAAAGAGCGCTTCATTTCCTGCTCAGTTATTAAAATGTGTAAAACACTGATTGAAGCCACTATGAAGGTTGTGTCATGGAAGGTTGTTACTAGAATGCCTGTCACCCAAGAATAACAGAAAATGATGAAACTCCAGTCATCCAAAATGTTTCACATTCTGACAGATAATAATGTGGAGACAAGAGTAGTGTGCAGGTCTCAGAGACGGCTGCACCTGCTGTGATATGATCACACTTCCATAATCCTTTTTTGAGTCACGCAGCTGCATTTTCTGGCAGTTGAAGCCAATAAAGTGAACTCTGACTGACGCTGGAGAATAATGAATTGCAATAGTGTAGTCTAGACGACATGAAGGTTGTAGCTTGGGCCTAGTGGTATCAGCACATTATGCATGTGACAGTGAAGGCACGTGTGTGACGGTCAGTCAGAATCATAACTCATGCACTTCCAGTTTTCTTTTGCACCAGGATCGCTTTCTTCAAATATTCTCCTTAAAGGAATTGTTAGACAATTTCCAGAAATGTGCCAGCAGCCTGTTAGCTTAGCTTAGCATAAAGACTGGAAACGGGGTAACGACAAGCCTGGCTCTGTACTAAGGTAAGTGAATGTACTTAGCAAACTGAAGAGTAAAGACGACACTTTCCTAAATGGGTATGTGCTGGGCTATTTCCTGGCTAGGAAAAATCTTGTGGTATACTGTGTTACTAAAATATAAAAGGTTTGTCTACTAAAGATAGCGACTCTTCCTCCTCCTCTAACTCACCTGTGCCATTGACGGGACAGGGATGCACCTCACAGTTGTCACCCCATCCGGCTCCTAGTGTGCAGCAGCACTCCTGCAGGGTGACATGGCTGGTCAGCACACTCTCACACAGGTTCTCATCGTTCAGGCGATAGTAACACTCCTTACGCTCCACTGTGGAAACTGAAGGAGGAAGAGAGGGAGGCAAGGATCAGACAGGAAATAATAATTGTTTAGCTCAGTAGTAGTCACTCATATGAAAGCGTGAGCGTGTAGCCTGAAGAACCTAACCTGTTGTTGCGGACTTATACTACAGCAGGAGTAAAGAATATATATATATATATGTATATATGTACATGTTGTACTTCTGTGTTCCTGGGGTGCAATGCTGCCATAGAGAAAAAGCAGAACTTTCTCAAGCTGCATTGCACACAACAGGAGTTTTGAATTCATTATTATTATTTTTTTTATCTGATTTTCCCAACATGTTCAAAACAAGAAAAAGATACGTTCTCCATGTTGGCTATAAACAAATTGAACCGTTTTTCAGAACTGAGGTCTATCTAGATCCCATTTCCTGAAGGACCCACGACACTTAAACTGAGCTCAGGCTCCAGGTGCTGTCCTGTCAGGTCCATGCATCTTACATTTTATTGTATTGGAAGGTCCATCTGATATTTAGTCATGGTCAGGTACAAATTGTTTGATCTGTATTAACAACTACTGAACATTCTGCAGATTTTCATCACAACAAACTAACATATCTTCAAGTAAAAAAGAACTGTGAGAAGATGAAGATGGTTGAGAATCACTAGCTTCACATCTTTCATATACTACTTACACAAAACAATTCATTGCACACGCTCAGTGAGCACATCTGAGCTATTGTACGTCGTAGACTGTTTTACTTTTTTTTCGGCTTCCGTTATCAAATATTCTTTAATGAGATTCTGCCAGAAAATAAAACAACAGATTCTTCTGCGTACATAAAACATCATACATCCACAGTCATGCCTGGATGTGATTATGGAGTAATTTATACTTCTGTGAGTGCAGTTTCATACAAGTGTTTGGTTAAAGCAGATTTACTGTCATTTGCTGGTTTTCCTAAAGCAATTACAAGAAAATGAATTGCATTTTTGTACCAATTTCGGAATAATACATCTTGCCAAGATATACCCTTCGCTGAGTTTACCTGGTATACACAGTGGTCCTCCTCCACTCATTATTTTTTCATGGCTGCATTTATTCATTCGTCATTTCATCATTTATTAATTACATTTGCATGCTAGTAGTTATTAGTTGTGTGTGTAGTCAGTAGTTTAACAAACCTTATACTGATAATTAACATGATTATGGGGTTTGTGTGTATGAAGCATTACGGTCACTGAACTCAGTATCAATCTCCAGAATTGAGACTAGGATAATTGGCTATCAATCTCCTTTATCTTCCCTACCAATTCAAGTGTTTACGATGCACCCTTGAGGTGTTAATTATCGTTATTCATGTTGGTATCATTTAACGCATTTATGCTACACTATCTAATGTATGAAGTTTGTGTACCTCAATTTACTAAGTTGTATGGAGTAATGACAGTGAAATGAAACCAGTTATACACCCTGATGTCTTCAGGCTCCTTGTTCATTTGTACAAAAACTGAATGCGGGTCACCTGTGGGAGCAGGCTCACACTTGGCGATCATGATGTTATAGTCCTGGCCGCTGGGACACACGCAGAGGAAGGAGCCATCACTGTTCATACACTGAGCTTCTCCACACACACTGCTCAACAGCTCACACTCATTCACATCTGTGGAGAAGGAACAGAAGAACATGTTGATAAATGGTATTTTGAATTAGTCTGGTCATTAGCCTCTTAACAATCAAGACATAATGTGCATAAAGTTCAGTAGCTGTTGCAAACAGGATGATAGAAAACAAAGACACATATGAAATATGTTCTATCCTTCCCCATATATGAGCTCCATACAAGTAGATACATTTATTCAAATTCAGATTAGACTGTTGCATTCGGCGGTGTGATTCCGTCTTATACTACGTCTCCTCTGTGCCATTGGTGCAGTGAAAGCAGCACATCCATACTGGATGCCTTCATACACTCATACATGTTTTGGCAGCGCTTACAGCTCAATGTGAGCTAACATGATTATGTAGGAAGAAAATAGACATACAATATTTTGGGTTGGGAAATGCAAACCTCTACGCGGCCAGACCAGACAGCTGTATCTGTAATGTCAGATGGACCTTCACAATGGATGTGACCTAGTATCAATGCTGCTATCTAGGGTAGGCTACAGTTGCTAGAAAGCTACCTAACACACTAGTTTGCATTGGCTATTTTGCAATACCCTCTCAGCAGCTTGGCTGAGGGATGGGACTAACTCTGAAAGGGAAGAGTAGCATGTTACCTCTTTTAATACAAAAGTAAGAACTTCAAATACCTGTGTGAATCATCAGCTATGATGCCATATCATTGGCCAACAAGACATTAACATTTTCTTTAATTTTTCAGACAAAGCAGCTTGATGGGTTGCTCAATGTTTCAGAGAAATACATTTGCTGGAGCTGCTGGAGTTTACAGATGCTCAACCCAATAAGAAAGATGTCAAACTGGCAATACTGCTACCAAGCTTCCTTAGGGAGAATGAAGAGGAAGAAGAAGAGAGATGGGGAGAGAGGAACCAAGGGGAAATCACAGGAGGAGGAGACGAGGTATGGAGCAGAGAGAAAGTACGAAACAGGAGAGAGGAAACCAGAAAAAGTTGGCTGATAAGAGGAGAGGAATAGATGGAAGGGAAGGAAGACAGAGAGACGGCACACATTCTGAATGGTTAGTGGTATACCACCACTCTTGGTTTTCAAGGATTGTGTGTGTGTGTGTAAGTGAGTCCATCTGTGGTAGCCACAGTACAGTGATGGTTTGGCAGTGAACTGGAGGCAGCTGGCTGGACTGAACTTGGGTGGGACCCAGCAGCACTGCCAAAGGACAGATGGGAAGTGTGTGTAAGTGTGTATAAAACACACACTGTATTGAGGTATGAGAATTAGAGTGTTCTGATAGTTCTGCATTGTATGTGTCTGTGTGTTTTGGTGGGGTTAGTCTCTGAGAATGTGTGTAGGGGTTCAGCAAGGGGAAGTCTGCTCTGTCAGTCCTTCCTGCTGGAGGAAAATGGACTAGATGGGATCTGCAGGGGCCCATTTAGCTTGGGGAAACCACCAGCAACCCTTTAGCTCAGACTCATTCCAAACCAAACTTAAGGATATCCGCTGATTTTCAACATTAGTTCCATGTATTCCTCATTGGGATAGTGTGTCTGCAATACTTGGCAATGTAGCTTTCAAAGATTATCTGAGAGAAACAACTAAGCAGGTCAGAGCAGGGTTAATGTCCTAAATTCTCCAATAATGATTGGGGCCTTCATTTACCCCAACTAAAGAGAACACCAGGCCTTTGTTTGAGACCGTTTCAGTATAATTACACTAGAATAGTCCCAGACTGTATGCACTAAATGTATCTGTCTACTTCTGTTGCTTTAAATGTTGACACTGGAGGTTTTGGTTCATCTTTCGATGGCAGTAATAGCTCAAGTTGAATATATCAAAAGGACATTAGGTTGTTCTAATCTAGTTGAAGCACAACAAAACATTAATATTGCAGTTGAAATGTAAACAGAGTGAAAGAACTTGAGGTAGAAGTTAAGATAGAAATGCTGAATTCAAGTTTTAGAGTGCTTTTACATCTGTAGCACGGTTCATTTGGTTCAGACCAAAAGGGGAAAAAGTGTGTGGACGAGAGGAAATCCAATTGCCTCTGACAGAAGTTTATGCAGCACTTTAATGCTTCTGATGTGTATTGGCACATTTCCTCCGCGCCCGTGCGCTGTCCGCAACCGGCTGTAAGTCGGCTTAGAAACACTCCGGGACAAAGTGGCTTGCGGTTCCCATCGTACAGCATCCCACGCCCAGAACAGATACATACATGGCCTTTACAGGTGGTAGTTTAGCTTTAAAAATCATGCTAAGATTCCATATGTGCTCTTGTAAGATCCTGGGGCTGGTTCATTTGCTTTCACACAGTCTGCTTGGAAGGGGAACAAGACCCACCTTTTCAGGTGGTCTCGGTTCGGTGGTTTGGTCTGCACCTGGACCAGAGTTTGTTTTAACTGAACAGGTCAGGTGTGAAGGCACCATCAGTTTATGTGGAACAGCTTCATGAAACTGAAGTTTCACCAAAAGTGTAAGCAGCAAGTGAAGTTAAGGTAACAGTTGAAGTTATCGAGGCTGAAAGCAGTTTATGGTGTTTGTTGAAGCCCTGTGGCGTTCAGTACTCCTCCAGCAGCAGACCTACTCTGACACGTCGGATATAGGCTGTGGGTAAAAGAGTGCTATTGGCTGCGTATTTCACATGGCATTCTCACCCCTTCAGCTATCTGTGTGTTACCATTTAAAGAAGGTCTGTCTGCGGACACATAGTATCTACCATTAAGGTTAGGAAAAGATCTGGAGTGGGTAAAGTGGGCATGTCGTGTAGTGAAGTGGGTGCGTCGTGTAGTGAAGTGGGTAGTCTGCGAGACTGGAGCTTGACTCTTCTCTACAGTTTTGCAAGGGCACAGTTGCTGCATCCTCTGGTAAGCGCAGCCCAAGATGATTGTGATTGGGTTTAAGGAAAACAAAGAAGCCAAATGGTTTTTCATTTATAGCAGAATGATAATAGGGGCAACCAGATCATTCTCCGGCACTGACGCAGCTGTGGAGAAAGGTCTGGCTCTGCAAGACAACACATGACCCAGATCATCCACTGCATCTTTACCCCCTTCCTTCTGGTCAGACTCTTGAGGAACTGCTATGATTTGCAAGGAAAGGATCATGTAACTGAAGGAGGTAGCCACTACTGGACTGGGCTAGTCTCATGAATGTTGTGTTGTTACTACAGTTCAATTGTATTCAAGCGGTTATCTTAAATATCTAATATCTCTCAAGCCAGGCCTTTTAAACAATTTGGGTGGCAGTCTTTGGTTGAGTTATCCCAAATGTCTGGGATAATAGTACTGTAACACTGAAATTGAAAAGTAAGCTGTGTATTGAATGGATCTCTACATTTGGATTCCGACATCTGATTACCGAGAAGTTAAGTTTGATCCGAACATTCAGGTAATGAAAGGAGCTGCTCTGTAGTCTGGTGGTACGACAGCGAATGATAACCGACGGCAGCAGGGTGAACAGGCTGGGGTGGGTATTGTATTGGTTGTATTGGTATTGTATTAATATCTTTTTGGCTCTTTGCACCCTCCACACCTCACCTCACCGATATCACTGATGCTAGGTGGGTTGGTACCAATGATGCTCTAAGTGGTTTTAATCACCTGCTCCTGTCCTGGGCCGTGCACAAACCAGGCCACTTTGTAATGCTTACTATTGCCCCTATGTAAAAGTTAACAAGAACTTGGAAAACAGGAATGTTGCTTTCTTTGTTTCCCTAAGAAATACATTTTTTTTTTTTTTTTTTTCACCAAGATGCAGACATCTGATGTCCATGACAGGGTCTTCTTCTTCTCTGTGATACTGATGGACTGTTGACTGGTGTGTGTCTTTGCGTAAAAGCCTTGTTGTAGTATTGTTGTATTTTGCTGCTTGTGTGCCCTTAAATAAATGTATTGACATAATTGACCAGTTTTCTTTGTCTATTGCGGTAAGATAGACCTTGACTGTAAGCATATGATTTAAGGTTTATGTGGGGCTCTGATTGTGTTCACATGCAAGTACACTATAATGCAATATACTACAATACATCCGCATATATACGCATACCAAAACTTCAACACTTACCCACACAGCCTTGGCCATCCTGCGACTCCTGGTAACCCTGCTCACAGAGGCATCGGAAGGAACCCAGTCTGTTCTCACAGAAGCCATGAGGGCCACAGAGTGTCTCATTGAGCCCACACTCATCAATGTCTGGAGAACAAACAAACAAAGCCAAGAAATGTCAAATGTTTTTTCCTTGATTGATTTTTGGTGCTCTTCGTGATTTGTTTCATTCCTTTCTAACACGCGTAATACTCATGTATCATCCACATCTTAC
Source organism: Bovichtus diacanthus (assembly GCA_943590825.1). Taxonomy (NCBI): domain Eukaryota; kingdom Metazoa; phylum Chordata; class Actinopteri; order Perciformes; family Bovichtidae; genus Bovichtus; species Bovichtus diacanthus. The sequence goes on from CALSBV010012313.1 coordinate 128,825, forward strand.
TCTATTGTACGTGTTTTCATAAATGCTGAGTGTGTGTGAACATGAGTTTCAAATCGGCAACCACTCAGCAGTACACACAGCGTCTCCTTCCAAACAGAAGGAAGTGACATGACATGTTAAAATGTAATGCAGTGGATTTAACAGAATACTCCTACAATTGAAGGGGCTGGTGTAAAACGCTGTAAATAAGACATGAATTAACTGGTTTCATAAACACACACGCATACTTCCACTTGAGTCACTCTCTGCCCCTTGCGTATATCAGGCAGAGAGCAACAAATATCCCTCCTCGTCTAGACAGCCAGCTCAAAGGCTTCCGTCTGTTTCTTTTCCTCTCATTTCTTTCCTTTCCTCTCTGTTTTTTCTAGGCAGGAAATGGCCTTAATAACAGCTCTGGCACAGGGGCAGAGACTCCTGCCATGCTGGAGAAAATAAGAGCAGCATATATGTGAAAGAACTTGAGGACTTTTTTCATATCTTTCTTTTTTGTTTAAAAGGCAACTAGAAATCGTGATAAACAGGGTAGAAACAGAGGGATGGGCATAAGGATGCACACGATGTCAAAGGAAAAAGGGATGGATGTAAACAGAACAATCTTTCTACTATGTGGTTGTACAGTGTGAACAAGGAAATCATATGTAAATAAATACTTAAATATTGGCTTTCATAAAATCTGAACATTTTCTTCAGTGTTGATATTGAAGCAGCACTTCTCTAGAAACAGTTATCACTAAAACCAGCTCAGTCCTTCAAGCTGAGATAAATGAGGCCAAGAAGCACTCTTCATGCAGAGAGCATATAAATAACTCATATTTAAGTTAGCAGAATACCTCGTTGCTAATAATAACAAGGTTGTGAGTAAGTCCTCCTACAACCAATATAATCGTACTATAAGACCCAGGGGACAAACTACAATATAACTACAGTTATATGAAATTGACAATGATAAATGCAATGTCTAAACATGTCTTAGGGTCGGGTTATACTCAGAAAAGAAGTAGTTCAAGCGAGATGTTGTCCAACCTCGTCAGAAATTAAAAAGCGTATATACTTGTTCTAAATGGGTAAACTGGAAGGGAAAATCCCAGCTTTCATAGTTAGTGGGGACAAGCAGTTCTGAGAAGGCACACTGCCAGCTTTACACTGACATCATCGCTTTGGAAGGAGCTTTTTTTTTCTTATTGTCAACAAGCAACTTGAAAAGACCAAAACCAAAAATGAATGCATCTTACTTAAGTATCGTCTGTGTATTCAAAGCCTGATATATGTTCATTGTCGTCTGAATACTATCAACAAAATCAGCCATGCTGGCAGCTCTGTGGGGCTGTGCTTCTGCACAAGCTACATTCTAACACAGCATGCAAACATGATCACAATAACACTACTAACATGCTGATGTTGAGCAGGTTAATTTTCATAATGTTCAGCAGCTTTGTTTAGCAAGTTAGCGTGGTAACTTTTAGCACTAGACACAAACTGCAGCTGACGCTAATGGGAATGGCATTAGTTTTTCATGTATTTGCTCATAATCCAAAGTGTCTGACTAATTGAAATTATGACCTGATGATGGCACTGCATCAAAATTCGGAGGAATTTATTACATTATTACGATTCATCCAGTGGAGACCATGAATGAGTGTAATGAATTGTATATCGACAACAGTTGTTTATACATTTCACTAAGAACCACAAATGTCAACCTCATAGTGGCACTACAGTAAACGTCAGGGGTCTCCATAGTCGGTAGGATTTATCCTCTGGGCACGATGAAAGCCTGTGCCAAATTTCATGGCAATCTATCCAATACCTGATGAGATCTTTCAGTCTGAAGTGTTGTACAGACCAACCGAGATCCCTCGAGCTATGGCAGAAGCATGGGCGTGTTGCTCTGGGCGACTTGTTCCTTCCTTACCATGAACACACACACTTCAGTTTATTTTGACTCAATCACACATACACCGTCCTGCTGCCACAAATACTCACAAGAGCACCAAATGTGGATTAATCCGCCGTTGAAAATAGTCCCCAACAAATGCACCATTTCCTTCTGTTTGATTTACATTTGATAAAATCCTGCAGTGACCAGCTGTTTCAGGAAATTTGTGAACTTAAAAAAGAAAAAAATTTAATAATGTGTCTGAATGTATAAGACAGTAGCAGTACAGTAGTTGATCAATACTTAAGAAAAGGTCAGCATGTGCATGTGATTTCAGAACCCTACGCAAATGCAGTGTGTGTGTGTTTCTTATTTTTGTAGTTGCATCTTACCATCACAGGAGGGCGTGTCGAGGTTGGCAGTGAAGCCATTATCACACACACACAGATAGGATCCCTCTGTGTTGAAACACTCGCCGTGGGGGGAACAGAGCTCTGGTTCATCCACACACTCATCAACATCTGGAAGTACAGAGACAGAAATCCACTGAGAAGTGTGTGTGTGTGTGTGTGTGTGTGCGTGTGTGTGTGTGCCTGCTCCGGGGCTCACCTCTGCAGCTGGTGCCGTTGATCTGTCGGTACCCCTGGGGGCAGGTACAGGTGTAGGAGCCCATGTTGTTAACACACTCCCCTACAGCCTCACAGGGCCTGGATTCTTCCAAACACTCATCCACATCTGGAACACACACATATCACGTTATGAGCTTGTTATTAGGTTGAAACAGATATTTGGATAATAATACAATTATTTAAGAGATGGATGTCTTTCTTCACATAATAAGAAAGCAGGTATGGATTATGTGGACAATTCATTCTACCCTTCTGCTTGTGGTGTAACAAGAATTGAATAATAGAAATATATAAATACTTTAATTAGATTATTTTTATGTTTTTTTTTTAAATAATCCCTATTTAATTTGACCTATTTATTAGTTATTAATTTATTAACATATCGATTACATATTATTTATTAAAAATATATGTATTTATTATTCTATTTAAACATCAATTGATGAAATATTTATCTTGACTGTTTGTGGATTGATTCATTAATTTGTAAAATCATTCATTAATTCTTGTTTTTATTTTCCAATTAGGTATTAATTACTTGAATGCTTTATAACCATTTCTATGACACTAGTGGCCCTCTGTAGGATATATTTTTGGATTCATCATCTTGACAATTGAACACTTTCTGACATTGATATACAGTGTATCTCAACGACCTGTTTTTAAGTAAGTGACAGTAACAGTTACACTTCTGCAAGTTAGACCCAAATCACCAGAATATTCAAACACTTATTACTTTTTGATTGGCATGCCTCAGCAGGACAGAGAGATGGGGTGAACAAGAGTCGTGAAAATAATAAATTGTGTAAAACAATACTCAATGGTCTGAGTTGAACACTTCACAGAGCATTTTTTCTAAAACAAAATAAAAAACGCTTAACGTAGACTGATGGCATACATGCAGAAGAAAAATGCATTTTCAAATTAACCCGGCTTACTTTTGACATGGGCTATATGTTAACTTACAATCACAGTGTGCAGTTTTTTTAATTTTATTAATCGTTAAAATGTAAAACAATTTACAAATGTAAAATGAATTGTGGGGTGGGAACACCATGAAGCAGGATCCTCCCCCCGCCTCTCCCCTCCTACAGTGATGTATGTATATGAAACAGTTTCCTTTGTAAATCAAAACCCATGTTTTCCATCAGCAACTAATTGGAACCATAAAACAGAAATATATCACAGAAGTGTTTTCCTTTTTAACAATCCCTGACAACAAAAAGGCAGCAATAAAAGAGAGATAAGGGCGGGAAGTTACCATTTACAACGTATTAATCAAATGTATAAATGTTTTTTGTTGCTACTATACAAAATATTTGACATTTATTCAGTACATTCACAACCTAATATAACAACAAAATAATAGGACAGTGAATCAATCGTCCTTTCTGCTGGTGTTTATATATAGTATTTTAGACTAAGGGGCAATAATGGCTCATAATCAATTGACATTCCATGTTTTGATTGAGATCCTTCTGTGTTTTATATGAAAATAAAAATAAAAAACCTAAAAAAAAAGGGGGTTCTCTAAAAAATGCCTTACAAACAGAAGTTTGCCACATGTCCACTGTATCACTTTGAATCATACATTTTGAGAAATATTTACGCCTGTAGTTCATAAACTAAGAAATCATATAAATCATTTTTGTACTACAAACTTTGGCTTTTATATTGCTTGGAAAACATCTTCTTTTTAAACTAATTTTACAAGATATCATTGGAACACATGAGGATAACGTTATAATTTACTTTTTTATTGACTAGATATTGACTATTGACATCATGATGTAACTCAACAGAAGCTCAGTCCACTGGCTGCTAACAGCTCACGTTAACCAACTCTCCTGCTGCCGATTTCATAATGATGTTCATAATGTAGCATTATCAGGACAAAAAGTAGTCCATGGTGAGTTTACTGCGTCCTAAACACATTTTCTATCGTCCATGTGATGACGGGACGCCGCTAGTCAAGCTTGATTTTATAAAGCACAGTGTAACTCTAGTTTTGAAAAACACTCAATAATCACAGTTTATCATTCTTACTAATATTATATTATTGTCCTTAAAATGTGTATACATCACTGTTGGTGCTGTATATCATACCATCACAATCGTCTCCAGCCAGAGACACTCTGAAGCCTGGCCCACACAGACAGATAAAGGAGCCTTCAGTGTTCTGGCAGTGGCCCCTGGTACAGATCCGCTGGTCCTGGCACTCATCTATATCTGAAAAAAACACAAACAATAGAACAGCTTTGTCAAATAAGCAGAATGCATAGGTTCAAGAAATGGATTTCGCCTAAAATATTTGACATTGGTACTTTAGTTGCTGAACAGCAGATAAATAATTACTGTAAAAGCAGTAAATTCTCTTCCTAAATTAATATAAGTTAGTTATAATAAAAACATTTGTAATAAAAATTAAAGAAACTCAAAAAAACATGTAAAACAACTGAGTGCAATGTCTTCTCAAACACTGTGGAAACAGTGAGGGATTTATAGTGTGAGTGTGAGACATTGTTGAGAGCTGATCCAACGAAATGCTCAAGGGCTAAACACTTCACAGTTTACCACGGGCAGAATAATTACAGTGGTATATTATAATTGGTCAATATTATATTGATGTACAATGGCAGTATTGAGGGGCCTGTAATAATTCAACTTTGTTTATGTGGCACCATAATCAACTGTAGAGTAAATATTGAAATTCCATAATTTGTTGATCCAGATCCATGAGTTCCAACGGCTCCAGGGTAACTCTGAAAAGGCCTTTGTGTTTGTGTAAGGCCTGAAAGATGTATAAACTCAGGAAGTGATGTCTCCAGTTTTATCAAGTTTCAGTGTGACATGAATGAAATAAAAAGTCCTTTTGGTAAAATAAGTCAAAAGGTTTTTGAATAGTAAAGCCACAATGTCTTTCATGCAAACGATGCCCAGACCTAATGCAAGTTTATGAGGTAACAACTTATTTTAATGGCACTTGATATTTGCAGTTATTACACAGTTTATATTTATAGGGTTATTCTGACCACCACAGTTTCTGGCCAACAGCTAAATCACTGAGGCTTAAAGTGGGTCTGTCTGATGATTCCAGCACAATCCCCGGGATGACTCCAAGCCATCATTGGTTGGTGGAAATCTACATTTTCTTACAACGTGGCTTTTATTTTTGTAAGAACACAAGTCAAATTGTAATAAACTGCTGAATTTCTTGAAGGAGGAATAAGAATTAAAAACTGAGCACGGACTGAAAAGTTCACTGTCTTGGTGAATGTCTGCATAAAGAAAATGGAAACCCCCAATGCATGGGCTGGAAACGAGCCTTGTAGTGTGGCTGCTGCATTTCCACTGATCTCTGTTCATGAGAATAAACTCCATCATTGCTTTTATGGTGGTACGAAATGCTTGGATCGACATTCATTTCAAGTCTGTATTTATAGCAACAAACAATGCGACAGGAAATAAACTCAATACTTATTTATAATGGGTGATTGAGGTTTGCCATAAAAACAGTCAAAAAACAAAGCTTTGCATAACTTTATTGTCTTAATACCAGAACTGGACAACAAGAACTCTGACATGAGCAAGATCTGGAACTACTTTAGGTTAATTTCAGACGCGCGCACGCACGCACGCACGCACGCACGCACGCACGCACGCACGCACACACACACACACACACACACACACACACACACACACACACACAC
>CALSBV010012313.1:135052-177592 GCA_943590825.1 Bovichtus diacanthus
CACACACACACACACACACACACACACACACACACACACACACACACTGAGATGTGACATTTCCCTCAGCTTGGCAGTGTAATGCAAACATCTGTGAGCAGGGTTATTACCTTCTATAAAGGACTGTTGCATGGCGTAATTATTTCCTCCCGTCACCACCACCACTCACTGCCACCCCACTGTGGCTTGCCTTGCCTTGCGTGTGAACAGTCAAAACCTCACAGCTAACCCTGTGTCACATGGGATACAGGAGCAGCAAACTGCTAAAAGAGGAGAGATGGGCACACCTTTGATTTCCAGGAAAAAGTGGGCCCATACTATGTGTACTGTGTGGTTTATTGCTTGATTGGCACAGTTTTTTATTCTGCATGAGTTTCCAGGGCTGATTTCTCTATGTGTTGACGGCTAGACATTACTCACCACGAGGTTAGGATATAATCTAACTAATCCACAAATGGTGCATTAATTTCAAAGCTCTACTTTCACAGTAGTGACAATTGAATGCCCTAGGCTTCCCATGTCAATTGCTTCATCTCAAAAATGCAGTACAATTTAAAAGTAGTAGTGGGGCATAGGCATGGTTTGAAATACTGAGGAGCTCGGATCCCCTTAAAGAGGCATGACCTCCCCAGAATGCCTCATTTGAGAGATTTAGGAGAGCTCTAAAACACTGTAATTGACTGTTTAATAACGTTGTAAATGTTTTTTTCTGCATACATTTTCCTTTATGTGTTTCAAACATGTGGTGTTTCAACCTAATATTCGGGTGTTGAAACAGTTGTTTATAAGAGTAGCGTAGCAGCTTTAAGGAATAGCTCACTGCATTTGCAAAGGATTACTGTAACAATTAATTTCATTACACACAACAAAATTCCATGTCTTTCCCAAAACTTTCAAGGATTTGACGAATTCCATGACTTTTCCAGGCCTGGAAAATGACATTGTGAATTTCCATGACTATTCCAGGTATTCCATGACTGTGGGAACCCTGCCAGTCATCTTACACTCTAGTGTTGAACACCAGAGCCCCCCAGGGCTGTGTGCTCAGCCTCCTCCGGTTCACACTGTAGACCCCCGACATGAAGAGAAGTCTGTTGTGAGGTTTGCGGACTACACCACCAATATCGGGCAAATTTTTTAAAAACTAGGAAATATTGGGGTAAAAAAAAATCAACAATCTCGCAGAGTGGTGCTCAGAGAACAACCTACTGCTCAACGTCAGCAAAGCCAAGTAGCTGACTGTTGATTTTAGGAAAAAGGAGGTGAAGACACACACCTCTGTCTAGTCAGTGGAGCTGAGTTAAAGCAAGTGAACAGTTTTATGTTCCTGGGAATCAGCATCACAGAGAAGAGAGATGGTCATCTCACACCTCCACGCTGGCGAGAATTCAGAAAGGTAAATCTCCATGCCAAGTTCCTGTCAACTTTTTTGGTACCCATCCACCGAGCATCAGTGATATTGATGAGGTGCCTGCACACAGCCCAAAGGATATAATACACAATACCTAACACGGCCACAGCATGTTCACCCTGTTTCCGTCTTGCAAGCGAAACAGAAGTATTCGCTGTCATACCACCAGACTGCATGACTGTAGTGAATATTTGTATCTGCAGCTGTTTGATGCATGACAGCTGATAAACCTGAAGCTTTGACTAAATGGTGGTACTTTAGTACTTTATCAGCACCAGTGCAGAAATCAAATCTGTGTGGTAGAAAAAGTCTGGTTGCACTTTGCATCAGAGTGTAATGACTCTTTTTTTAGGATTTCAAAATATGTCTAAAAACTCCTACTCGTTCCGAGCCTGGTTTTGTATTGATCATATTAATAGATACCTTGGTTGCATATCCACATCATTAAAAATCTCTCAAAGTCATAATCTGATCCCTCATCCTCCGCAGTTGAGGAGAAGAGATTTTATTGCAGCTCTGGGGAAACAACCATCAGGCCTGTTTGCCCTTGCAGCCCTAATTCAGTATCATTTTGTTGGGTGGGGAAAGCTACGTTGAAATGGCAGGAAACCACGTAATGACAGAGTGCCTTAAATTTATATCCCAATAAGTGGGACGAAGCAGGGAGGAGGGTGGTGCAAACACTCGTAACAGTGCGGTCACTGGTCTCCTCTAAAATTCCACTGACTTATAATTCTATTAGTATGCACTTGTTAGTGTGCAGAGCTTATGTTTGACCAGGTGTTTGACCAAGTGTTGACCAGTGCCAGAGGCTGTGGTTGTGCATAGCATGCAGAGTGTCCCAATGCTCGATGTTGCATTTAGTTTTGACATGTGATGTGCATGTGTGTGCTAATATATATATATATTTATGCCGTTTTAGCAGAGGGACTGAATCAGTCAATCTGTCCATATGTCCATCATACACTCCACATATATATACATACACATACTGTATATACTTTACCTCCAGGAAACAATACAATATCTTCACAACTGCCTGATTGCCAAAAGATTTGGTCTGGACTTCAGTTTGTGATCTCCAGAGGATGATTCATAAAGATTGTATTCTGTTAGGCACCACTGTTAGTTAAGAATTTAAATTTGATCGACACTTTGGATATGTTGAAAACTATGACATTTACTGTGGATATTCAGGGTATTCATATTAATCGGAATATTTTTGGTGATGCCCTGACCACTATGAGGATAACATGTCAATTTTTTTATGAGGAACCTAAACATCCAATAGGTCAAATTGCCCATTAGGATAAAGAAAAAACTGCATACAAATTCAATGTGAAGATGAGAGTTGGACCGAACACAAGCAAAATATTGACTTCAATTCATGAAGATACAGAGACAAGAAGAAAAAGTGAACTAGAGGAAAATAGCAGTAAGAACTGGAGTTCCTGTTTTAGAATCCGTTAAGAGTCTCAAAACAGCACCGGCACACTGTGCACATGGTCGGTGCATGTGGCTGACGTACAGCTAACGTCTGATGGTGAAAACTCCTACTGTCAAATTGTCGTGACAAAAGGAAAGGAAAACATTTGGAAAACAAGACATTCCGCGACGCAGACGCACTGCTCGTGCAGTAATGCTCACCTGTCTCCACTCTACCTCCTCTGCCATGCAGTAACAACTTTCCCTCCAGTCCCAGTCACCTGACCTTCCCCACCCACCTGCTCATCGGATTCCAACATCCCTTGTCACTCAGTACATAACCAGCCCATTTCCACTCATTCCCTGTCAGATAGTTAAAGTTGCCATGTGCTTTGACCCCACACCACCAGCTACATATTTGGGAAGAAGACCGCCTCTCTTTTAACCTTACCCTGACTCTGGCCCTGCACCTAAGCCTGCCTGTCTAACAGAATTGTTAGCCTATAACTAGCTCGCCTGCTGCCGGTCTGCCTCAATCCTTATTTTCCTGAACCCCATGAGCCCTCAGTGGAATATTTGAGGAGCTAACCTGCCATCCAGCGGTCATATTTTGAAGGGACTCGTCTTGTCCAGCAGCCGTCCTTGCCAACGGTCTGCCAGAACTCCCAGATCTTTAGTCGCCACCTTCATCAATTCCCAGCCAGACCTCTCAGATCTCCAGTCTGCTGCCTCTGTCATCGTCCTGTCAGATCTTCAGTTGGCCGTGTCTGCCAATGATGCTTCGGCACTCCTGTCACTGGCCTCCTGCTCTGCATTCATGTTGACAGCCTCTTTCTTTGCAGTCCTGCCACTGGCGTCCTGCTCTGGTATACAGCGGTGTGACTGTCCAGCATCCTGCCCTGGCCTACACCTTTCCCGAACTCCGCCCTGTGTTAAAGTCAACCTTCAGAGCAACCTGCCCTGCTTCCTGGTGTTGAAGAAATTCTCCATTTCCTTCATTGTTTGCCCTCCCGACCTTCCTTACCTTGGGTCCTATCCCTGCTGCTTTGCACTCACTCATCTTTTTTCATGCATTCCTTTTCTTACATTTCAAACATTACGATATTCATAGTTCATGCTCAACTTCTAATGTGACTCTTGTCAATCATGTGATTTCTTGAAATGGCACCACACCCGATCAATGAAAAGACTATGAAACTATTGATTGACCTAGAATATTTATCATTATCAGTCATTTTTAGATGGAAGAGATAGATGAGTATCAATTTACCAAATTCAGGACTTGTTACATCAGTTACTGCCGTAACTTGTGTGTGTGTGTTACATACAGCATGTTATGTGCATTTGTGTATGCATATGAAAATGTGTGTGTGAGAAATACAGAAAAAAATAGTGTGCATGTAACTAAGTCACACTCACTTTGCTCGGCATCGGCCAATCGGCTCGCTACTCCTTCACTGTAAGTGGGACCCAGATCTCCCTCAAATAAAACCGTCTGCTCGCTATTGTGGCTCCAAAATGGTAGAACGAGCTCCCCATTAATGTGAGGTCAGCAAAAAGTCTTCACACCTTCCATCAAAGACTGAAAACCCACCTGTTTCAACTGCACCTCGGCCAATTGTTATTTGTATGTTGCACTTACTTTGGTTTGGCTTATTTGAAGTTATTGTTCTGCACTATTACAACAACTATTTGAAGCTAATGTACTTGTAAGATCCTTGCTGTTTGGAGTCGTATCCTCATGATTGTTTGCACTTATTATAAGTTGCTTTGGACAAAAGCGTCAGCTAAATGAACTGTAATGTAATGTAAAAAAGAAGCATCAAAATATGCTTTGGCACCATGAGTTGCTGGTACGTACCAAGACAACTGGTTCCCCCTTCATCGACCAGGAATCCCTCCGGACACACACACAGAAAACTGCCCTCTGTGTTCCTGCAGCGACCGCCAAAGCAAAAAGATGGGCTTTCCGAACACTCATCTACATCTGGACACAAACATCAGAGCACACAACATAGGAAACATCAGTATACATCAGAACCCAACACTTACCCCTTTATGTAGCTGAAGTTGCTCACATCTATATTTGTTAAAAGAAAATGCTAAATTATACCATTTCTCATACAGAGAAAAACCAAGGCAGTATCTTGTTGAATAGGAGATATGTTGCTGACTTCACCCACCAGAAGGTGCTATAACAATCATGGTTGTATTGAGTGAACTGGCTCCGATGTTCCACGATGGCACCCTATTCATTCTAATGAAAGTTGCTCACTGAGAGAACATGCAAATAAGTTCTTTAGGACTCCACACATTAACAACAACTGTCCTTTTCTGGCCATGCCACTTTAAGCATGGACATTACATTCTTCCTCTCCTGGAGCTGGCTTCCTGTTGGCTACCTGGACACATGAATGATATGCAAACATAATTTTAGAGCTATTCTTTTTGTAATAATTGCAGGGGCTGGAGCCAATCCAGCGAAAGGAGGGTACACCAAGGCTAACACATTTATTTAGACAGTCACATTCACACCCATGGACAATTTAGAGTCACCAATTAACCAAACCGATATGTCTTTGAAGTGACTGTGGTAACTACAACAAAATCACCTTACAGTCCGGTGCTGTCCCTGAGGCCTGATAATAAGTGGGGGGGGGAATCAACAAGAAACAGAGCCAGGCGGCCATTTTGATGAAGTGGCCACAGTTAAAATTACGAGTCACCAAAATTTTGAAAATGTACTTACTAATTACTCTTTGTATCACAATGTGAGCTATTAGATCCAAAAACAAAGTATATCAGTTACAAAGACTATATTTATTTTGTGCCATTCATAGGTGGGGACTCGAATATGCATCTGCTGTGGACCCAAAATTGAAGAAGCCTGAAAACTTAAAACTAAATAACTTAAACTTAAATGAATAAATGGGGGGCCATTCAATCGAATGGAATCATGCATCCAATGCAAATACTCCATGGGCCTATCCTGATGTGTATGAACTCATCAATGTACATGAGAAGGTCTCGAGGAAAATAATCCAAACAAGTGGAGTTCCTGGTAAATTGGAATTCAGCTGAGCTGGCAAAAAAGAAAACTGCTCTGAGCTCCAGGTAAAATCACAGTGCTCTGCTCCCATTGCACACATACAAAGCTTCTTACTATTTAGGCCAACTTGCAGACATTGACATGGACATGCAGAAGAAGACCTTTGACCTCAATAAATTGCCTGACAACTGGACTGGACTCACCTACACAGGTGGTTTGGGCGTCATCCAGGCGGTATCCTTCATCACAGTGGCAGGTGTAACCCTCAGCTGTGTTGTAACAAATCCCCTGGCCACAAATAAAAGGGCTGATCTGGCACTCATCTACCTCTGGGCCAGAGGAGAGACAGAGGAGAGTGTTAATACAGCGGCAGTTTCAGAACTAATAATGGGTCACTCAAAATACTATAAAGAGCCATGAGGAAGCACAACATACCATTAATGTACCACACGTTTAGTGCTTAATAGAAAAGGTTCACAACATGTACCACAAAGAAACTGACTGCATAAAAAGCAATTAACTGAACATAATTCAAATTAAATTATTGTGATTCCTTAGTTCCATTTATTGATTTTTGTATTGACATTTGAACAAAGCCAACCCGTTTCAATATTTTCCTTTATTTAAGCTGATTTATCAACAGCATCTAGTTAAACTTTGGGGAACTTTGACACATGAATTTGTGGAACAGAGGAAACACAGAGTAAAATAATAAGATTATTTTCCTAATTTATAACCATTCTTATAGCGATTAGCTCGCCAGCTACAGAGTTCCACTGGGCTTCTTTCTGTGTGGCCAAGCCTTAATGAGAAGATCTGTGTGAAGCGATATTCAATCAATATTAAACTGAGGATACTGCATTTACCGATGAAGACCATGAGATTTGGGTTAAAGTCCCAAAAATAGCTTGTAAATGCACCTTTAGTTGAGTTTTTTTGAATGAACTATGTAGAGATCACATTTAACGCTAGCTTAGCACAAAGAGTGGAGACGGGAGGAAACAACTTGATCCAAACAACTCCTCAGCCGTCTAATTGAAAGAGGCTGTTGGTATACCAACATGTGCCAACTTTAACATCATCACAAAATGAAGGCTTTAAAAAGGCGTCATATTGCTCACAATACACATTCCTACATCAGAAGAATCTGTGTGTAAATGTAATGTCTTCTTATAGCACTTTTTTAGCGAGTGACCGGTCAGGAACTCAGTAAGATTCAGGACATACCAGGGACACAATTAGTTCAGATGTGTGTATGTATAAACCCAGTTGGTGCAACCATCCAGTAGGGCTCATTTTGTTCATACCCTTTTGAGTATGTGTGTGTGGGGGGGTCAGCTGTCACCTGCTCACTAACCTCAGAATAAAACTCTCAAAACAGATGAGCACATACCACAGCAGATGAGGAGAAAGGAAAAGAGTAAAGAATGTTTTCGTCTTACCAGCTGACTGTGTGGGAGCGATGTCCTGGCCTGCATTAGATGGGAGGATCTCCACTGGTGCAGGTGGAGAGCTCCTCTCAACAACCTCTACCAAATAAAAACACACAGTATTATTAATTCCATCCAGTTTATGTTTAATTAAGTCAACAAATGTTTTTCCACCAAACCTTTTTCAAATATATGTATATCTATATATAGATATATAGTATATACATATTTTTTTATGGGCAAAGGTGCAGTCTCAAGAGATGAATTTTGTACAGTTGTGTACAGCTTCTGCCTTCCTTAAGGGATTGTACAGTCCTGTTTTCCTTAGAAAAAGCATTTCAATGCTTTCATCTCGCAATGATGCGATTCATCTCAATCAGCAGCAGTTTTGTGAATACAAATGTGGTGATAGTGACATAGGTCAAAGGAGAATGACCATTCTCCTTCACAAGAAGGCTACATTTATGCAAATAAGAGTACTTCAGTACTGTGCAGAAGGGCAACACTGAGCTTGTTAAGCCTCTAAAGAGAGTAGAAGAGCAGATGAGTGCCAAATGAGTGTTTATCACTGTACATCATTATACACTACAGGCTAATAAGAAAATAACTCAAAAACCCATGAACATTGTTTGTTGTGTCATGTTAACATAGAATATATATATATATACACACACAGTATATACTGTATATATGTATATATATATATACATATATATAGTATATTGTATATATATATACATATATAGTATATTGTATATATATATACATATATATAGTATATTGTATATATATATATATACATATATATAGTATATTGTATATATATACACATATATATATAGTATATTGTATATATATATACACATATATATAGTATATTGTATATATATATACACATATATATAGTATATTGTATATATATATATACATATATATAGTATATTGTATATATATATATATACATATATATAGTATATTGTATATATATATACATATATATAGTATATTGTGTGTGTGTGTATATATATATATATATATATATACATACACTATATATATTTTATATATATATAGTATATATATACACTATATATATACACTGTATATATAGTATATATATATATATATATATATATATATATATATACACACTATATATATATAAAATATATATAGATACAGTGTATATATAGTATGTAGTTATTACTTTGTTGCTGTGCTTTATCAGTGCATGAATATTTCCAGGTGCCCTAACTGAGTTTTGGCCTGTGAAGCTGCTGCACACACATCTTCTGCACTTCACTGCATGCATTGTAAAATGAATCTCCTTTATTACTTTCGGACCAGTTTGATGACAGACACGTTGGATTTTCTCTCGTATTAGTTTAAACTGATATGCATGATAGTTAACTAACCCTATGAATTATATAAATCTATGATAATCCATGGTCTATATACATTTCAATCTTGTTTTATCCAATACTGCGGGCTAGGAAGAAATATTTGGACTTTTGCAAACTCATCACAGAACCTCCAGGAAATTGGCAGCTTCACCAATAAAGGAGCTCCACTGTTCTGAAGTCATGATTGTGGCTTGAAAAGTTAAAAAGATATGTATATAGATATGCAAATGGAATAAATACATTAAAAAAAATTAATGAATAAATGCATATATTAATAACAATTTCTTCTAATGATAGTGTAAAAATATTACAGGACAGGTGACCTTTTAGGACATCAGACTAATCTTGTCAGCAGCGGACAGCTGTACCTTAAGCCTCTGAGCTGTACTTCCTCACACTTTAGCGCACATTAACATGCATTTTGCTGTGTGTTTTTCTCACATTTTTTGCTAAAGTTATAAGTGTGCTGATATTAGCAATCTAACATGACAGCAAAACTGCACCTGCCACTATAAATGGATTTGAGTACAGTTGAGGCTGACAAAGTGCTCTGAGCTTGACAAGCTATATCCGAGATGTCCTAAACTGCCCACCGTATCACAAGGTTTAATGGGTAGTGAAGCAGACACCTGGGTAGGCTGCCTCGATCTTGATAGTGGATACACCCGGAGATAGCTGGGGCAGGATAGGTTCAACTACTGGTCTATTACTAACCACAGGAACTATCAGCTCCTTCAACGAGAAGACACAGACAATAATACCAAATGGACAAGGTAAACAGAGCACCGTATGCATTGCTTTCAGTCCATTATTTCAGCTTTGCTTCTTTCATGCAATACAGGCGTTGTACTATGAAGCAGATTATCATTCAGCTTGCATGGCAACTGACTGCAGTTTAAAGACAGGTAAAAAATGAACAGCTCAGCGAGCAAGCCATAGAGCGAAAAATGCTTCCGCATAGACTTCTGTCTGGATTTAATTTGCAACAGTGTCAAGGATTTTCTATAAATTTTTGGTACCAACATAAACAAACACATTGAAGATTTACATATTGCCCAGTGCTGACCAGCTCAAAGTCATGCAGCAATGTTGCTGACTTCATGCAAATTTGATTTTGCAACTCTTTAGCAGCTGAGATTGTCTGTGTGCATGCAAACTGATTCTACATGTTACTCTTTAAAGCACCCAACCTACCTGATCTGGTGCAGTTGTTGCTACTGACCACGGAAAAAAAAAAGAAACAAAAATGTTTAAATGTAAGTTTGTACCATAATATATTGTATGTAACTATCTTGGGTAGTTGGGTTTCAAGGTCACGGACAGAAACCCCTCTCAGTATATAACACAACACAGTTCAACAGCACAACAAACTACATCCTCCAAAATGACCATTCAGTTGGATCAACAAAAGGTGTACATAATAAACTGGCAACTGAGTGAATAGCAACATTACAGATTACATCACTGTGTTTGCTTCTTAAGGCCTGGTCACAGCAGAAAGTTCATCTGCACATCCTCAGAAAAGGTGGCGCTAGAAGCTTGGTGACCTAGTGACTACTAACAGGGCTAGTTGGCAAACTACTGTAACTGACTGTATAACAGCTTCAAAATCATTTTGATGCTACACTCCAACTCTGCACCCCGAACGTCTGTTCCTTCCCTTTGTAACTTTGGTGAGCGGGAGTCTCCCAGGAGAAGTGTGTAAGGCTTGGGGAAATTGTGGCATATATGACCATTGTAGCCTTATTCCTTCAGCTGCAAACCTGACGGTGTGAAACGGACTTGGAAGCAATTAAAAGATAAATATAAGAACATAATTCAAAGCGGTAAGCAGACTTTAATATCTTATAACAACCCACAGTGCAAATAAAAGTACCGGTAGCGAAGCAATGCAATTGGCAATGCATACAGTCTACAGCTCAACTAATATATTAGTGTAGCCTAATCTTTATCAGATTCGAACGTCAACGTTATAAATGAAGCTTCGAACTATTTGTAGCCCTATTTATAAGATATGAAAAAGTTAGGGTACTTACTGCTTTGAATAACGTTCTTATATTTATTGTTCATTTGTTTCACATCGGTGGGGCTGCAGCTAAGAAGGAATCTAAGCGTGTCAGAAAAACTACGGTAGCCTTCAGGTTACGTGTTTGGTTTGTTCATTCTGAGCTACTGCCGATGAATCCCTCTAAACACTACACACTGGACCTTCAAATATTCATACAATATTGCTCTAAATAAAAAAAAATTGTACAGCGAACCGTTGACATATAATCATAATACAATATAAACATATAAGGCAATTGTTTGTTGGCTGGTCAGGTCTAGGTCATGGTCAAACTCAAAGCCCCTCCGACACGGGGAGCCACCACGTACTTCAAAAAGGGGGCTACGTCACGTAGCACAGAAAGTGCAAAGGGTGAATTTTATGAATGGAAAAGAATGAAGGAGATAACTTCTTAACCTGCAAAAATGCTTTGCAAATTCATCAATCGACTCCCTTTCTGCTCATCTAAAACTTTGTTTGCAGTCTTACATAACTTTTTAAGGCAACAACGTGTACTTTGAAAAACGTTTTGCAAGACTAGTGACTGCGACTGCAGCTTAATGTTCTTAAATGGTTTAGAACGCTGCATGTGGCCATGACCATGTTTGTAGTCTGTGTTAAGCATTCCTGCTTTCGCTTCCACCATGGTCATGAAGCACAGGGGATACTTTGTCTTGCCTCCAGGGCCGACGTTGATGCTCACTTCAGTGCTAATGCCCCTCACTTTACCCAGCAGTTGGGAAGCAAGAAACAAGGACTTTACTTGGGTCCTGATGAGCTGCAACATTTATGCATAGACAAACCTACGCTGTACCCTGTCTGCTCTGAGCACATGTACCGGTACTCTTTCGCTCGACCACACATTTGTTATGCACACAGGCTATTCTATGCTATTCTTATAACACCTGTTCCCAACAAGTATTTTTCATAGCCTAGGCCCTATATTGTCTCTGGGAATGGGGGCAAGGAACGATGGCTGTCAGTTTGTTCAGCTTGCCGTCACATGTCTCGACCACGTATTAGCCAAAACAAATTGCGAAAGAGAAAGCTCTGTCACAAAACTATATTGTTAGGTATCCTTACGCATTTTTAAAGGGCTATACAGAAAAACCTGGAGCTTTCTTTGTTGGTATACGCATATGCATGTGTATTACGTAGACTACACTACTTCCCTAAAACTATTTTCATCCAGGCGGTGGATATGGACACTGAGGGACTACAAGTAACTGGGAGTACACCTGGACTAAAAGCTGGACTAAGAACACAGAAGCTGTGTACAAGAAGGGTCAGACGCGACTCTACTTCTACGGAGGCTTCAGTCATTAAATGTCTGCAGTGTCATGCTGTGGATATTCTACCAGTCGCTGGTAGCCAGTGCTACTTTCTATGCTGTCGTGTTCAAGCACAGTTGATGCAAACAGAAGGAGCAAGCTCAAACGGCTCAAATGGCTCTGAGTTGGCCTCAAAGGACATTTAAGTTTTAAGTTTCTAAACACTTTGAGATAGATATACCAAAGTATACCAAAGGTTCTAAGGTCAATTCCAAAAGTCTGGACTCAACATCAAAGGACACAGCTGTTGCAGTTTGGTCCTCTAAGTAATTATAATGGCCTACCTTAATTACCTTATTTAAGAGTCATTATAAAAAAGATTGTGAGATTGACAGCCAGTTAGAATTGTCAGCTGTTGTGATGCAAGCTTTGTATTGGACGATGAGGTTGACAAAACAAGCGTGAAGATATCTCTCTGCAGGGTGGGCTGCTGTTGCCAAACGTGATAACAGGTGAGGAGTTCAGTAATTGGGGACGGCCGTGGTTTGAGCCTCGGAGAGGTGGAGGTGAGACGGGGAAGGGCGGCAGGGTGAGAGTGATATATCACAGAGAGATAAAGGTTGTATTTTTTTATTGTACTGTATTTTTAAAGTATGGATTGTTGGTTGCATGTGTATATGTGATGGGGGTACGAGTTATTGTATTTAGTCACAATTCTGGAGGCCAGGAGGGAATATCTAAATAAATAATAATGGGAAATTAATTGAATAAATTGTTAACCAATTAATCAACTAGTTAATAAATAATAATAGCTAGGGTAGAGGCATACAGCAGTACTGTAATAATAATAATAGAAGAAAAATAAAGAAATAAAAAAACTAAAGATGAAGAGGAAACAAAAGATGAAAAAAGGTCATAATTGTGATCTTACTGCATCTCAGTTATTATTTGTCATTTCATTAAACCCTCAACAACAAACACACAAGAATCTATCTTGTGCTAATCTAGCTTTGATATGTGTGCTACACATATCAAATTAAAGGTAGAGTCAGCGATTCAGAAGACAGATTGTTGATATTTGAACTCAACATCGAAACAAATACCCCTTCCAGATTTCCCGTCCTCCTTGCTTCCACTATCTTCATTTTATACATCCATGGCCGTTCCCCTACCTGGAGCATGCAGCATGAACGCCTGTTAATGATTGGCTGGGATAGTGTTGTGTGGCTTGGTCGGACACTTCTACAGAGCCTAGCCTGTGTATGAACACCAGATTTGTTTTCAGCACACACACAGAAGGGAATTTGACAAGAAGTGTATTGATTAGAATCGCTGACTGTACCTTTACACTAATGAACACCAAATGAACATGCAGTGGTGATGTTATATGGAAGAGACTCACCTGGTATAATCTCTTCTGGTTTCCCAAAGGCCTCCACTGGTCTCTCTGGGGTTGGCAGGGGTTGGGGGGGTAGTGGGTCGATGGGCTCCTGGTAAACGGTGACTGGCTTATTGACAGGCGGATTTGGTAGAACAGTGTAGCCCATTCCACCGGGACAGATGTCTTTGAACTTAGCTATATAATAAAAAATAAAAGTGCTATCATAAGTGCAAAAAAATTCAAGTCAAATTCAAAAATTCTTCAAATGTAAACATGTCAAAATTGCTAACTGTCTAATGTTAACTGTATATCTATCATAAATACCTTATAAGTACTTTATAAGACACTGAGAATGCTCATTTTACCTAGCAAATAATCATTTGAGTTCATAAAAAACTCCAAAAGTTAAGTACTAGAACAAAACCTCTTGTGGAACACTAGCACACTTTCTAGGAACATTCTTTGAATGTTCTGACTTCTCACATTTTGGTTTAAGGTAGATACATAAAACATGACATGCAAAATGTTCAGATTGTGTTTTGCATCTCATCTTAATACCAATATGAGACAACTCCACCAAGGATTCATAATAAGGAGATTAAGAGGAATACAGTCTCCATAAGTGCACTCAACATTTTAAATAGATCTGAAAAATGGTTGAAAGCAGCAAACAAAGCCACAGTGCTGTATATTTTCTATACTACGCTTCCACCAGGATACTTATTATATATTTTTACCAACAACACATCTCCCATGTGATAATGAGAGGATGAAATGTACAAACTGAGAAAAATTTTTGATTAATTCACAATGCAATGACTACCGTAATTTCTGGACTATTCAGCGCATCTGAATATAAGCCGCAATCACTGAATTTTTAAAAAATATGTATTTTGTACATAAATAAGCCGCACATGTCTATAAGCCGCAGGTGCCTACCGGTACATTGAAACAAATGAACTTTACACAGGCTTTAACGAAACACGGCTTGGAACAAAAATAAATAGGCCTTTAAACGCCTTCAACTTGAAAGCTGCATCATATGCCTTTCTCCGTGTCTTTGCCATGATGAGGGTGACAAAATGACCGTAATCAGAATCGTGACCATTCATAATGTCCGCTTTTTAAAATGTCCGCTGTTCATAATGTCCGCTGTTCATAATGTCCGCTGCTGAAGACATTCCAAGAACTAATAATGCAATTGAAGGTTGGCATAATGTTTTTAGAGGTTCATTTGGTACACTGAATGAAACACCGAGAAATTTCGTAAAAAAGTTAATTACCGTAATGAATGGGAAGTTTGAGCGCGCTCGATTTACGTCACATTATGTGACGGTGCTCAGTTTTTTGGCGACATGAAGCTTGTGAAAGCGTGAAAAATCCATAAATTAGCCGCGTCATTGTATAAACCGCGAGGTTCAAAGTGTGGGAAAAAAGTAGCGGCTTATAGTCCGGAAATTACGGTAAGTACAATAAAATGATCAAATCCCATGGAGAGATGATGGAGAAATAACTAATTGACATCACATTACAGTGCACAGCTCTCATTCATTCTTATCTCTCATCAATTAGGACATTACTTTTCTCATTTATAACTTTTAGAATTTCAGAAATATTCCACATATTCGGGCTAAAATTCCCTCGAGAAATTACCTGAGGAAATGTTCAGAATTGGAAAATGTTCATGGAGTTTGAACTCTCATCTACTCATTCATACTTTAAGCTAGAAACTCAATTCAACATTTTAAGTGTTCCACATCTTTCTTACATTATGGCTATTATTCAACTTTCAAATCTCATTTAAACTTGTTGAAATATTTAACCTTCTTTGAAGTCTAGAAAGAAAGCCTTTTTTACATGTTTACATTAGTGTGTATTGGACAGAACGTTCAGAGCTAGAGTAGAGAGGAGCTTTAAAATCTTCTGAAAAAAATATCTTAAACCTGCTGCCATTCCCACAATTTTCCCTCTTCATACGAAATTTTAAGGTATAAACGTAGGGAAATGTGTGTTAATTTGAACAACGGGCTGTTAAAGCAAACAGGCTCACACATTTGGTCATAGTAGCCAAAAATTGACAAAAACTACAACCACCTATCTCATAGAGCCCCCATGTTAACTGAGGCCAAAATGTTCTATTGGCCAGCAAACAGTAAAGCCTTTGTAATCTGCTCCCATGGCCACGTTTTTGACACTACACACGAAACTCACATTCTTTCTTCATCGGAGATCCTAAAGTCTCACGGTAAGAAATTGAACAGATCTGAGTTATGTTTTTTTAATGGGAAGCAGAACTGTCAGAGGTGCACCTCAACTCAACCACTATGAGATTAAGTGTCTCATCCAGTAGTCAGTGATCAGTCAGCATCCCCATGGAAACCTTTGATTGCTGCGAGACAGACACAGCTGATTGACATTAGATAATTAGTGCAGTTTGACACACATACACACACACACACACACACACACACACACACACACACACACACACACGGTGACAAACAAATACTGTCTGTTTGAAACTCCCTTTAAACTTTTCAAAGTTTCACATCTTTCTTATATCATTATTATTATATTTTATTACTTGAAATGGTTCAACACTACAGCTAGAATCTTGAAACTAGAAATGTTGAGCATATTACACCAGTGTTGGCTCCCATTCATTGCCTACCTATACATGTCAGATCAGACTTTAAGGTGCCTCTGATGACTATTATAAATGGACATGCACCTTCCTCACGGGCCCTTTTCACAGGAGCCATTTTGACATGTCACTGCAGGATAAACACCGGTGTAATTGATAGAATTCTATTATGGTCCTGTTCTATTTAGTGTGTCAAATCCAGTCCAGTGAGCCAGCATGCACAATATTAGGGCCCTGGCACACCTAAATGGAACAGGGACATAACTAATATTATTATTAAACCTGTGTTTACCCTGCATGAAATGGCTGCTGTGAAAAGGTCCTATTATAAGCAGGCACACCCCTGCTTGATCTCCTTAAACCTTATACTCCAACCAGGACTCTTTTAATAATTGTCCAAAAAAAAGCACATCAATCGTTTTTTTCTGCAAACAAACGTGGTTTCTGTAAATAAAATCTACATTAGGAATTGGCACTGAATGGCTTTTACATTGTAGCAGATGTAAGTCTTCATTGCAGATCAATTTAACGTCCTGTTTTAGCTTGAACAATGCTCCTTCAAAAATAACTAAAAGGAATTGGAGTGCTGGCACATACCACCACCACAACCCCGCCCAACACTGCTTTGGTACCCTGCGACTGTTAACACTCTCACCCCCCTCACAGCTGTCTAAACAAACACATTTCAACTATGTTCAGAAGTTTTAATACTTACATATAACATCTGACGGTCAACCAGAATTGCAACTCCAATTTTAACGTGTTTTACTGGCCCAACCAATGAACTTTAAATAAACAAGTGAACAGCACTCAGCATCGGGCCTGTACAGTTTCACAGCAATTGACTGCAGTTCAGTTGCTTTTGCTGCTTGATGCTGGACATATTGAAGGTTACAACTGAAGAAGCACGGGTGGAAATCCTACAGGAACAGCACCACTCTGCCATTGCAACTTAAGTTGTGTAAGTTTGCCACACCAACTTATAACACTAATAACGTTACCACCGGGAAAATACCACAGCTAATTAAATCCATGCCTTATCTAAAAAGCCACAACTGTGAACCAGAGTGTATTTCACCAGTGTTTCTGACTGTGAGGAGCCTCGACATGGGTGTGTGACGAGACCATGTCATGACAGGTGTATTGATCAGTGTGAAGCTGTATCAGCGGTTCTCGAGAAAGCTGCAAGCAGCAATACCACAAGCCAAGCCTTCAGCCCGTTCCTAACAGGCGTGTTTTGCACAGGATCGCACAAGATGTTGAATCACCGAGAACTTTTACAATAATCTTTTATCCAAGTATGTTGTGAATGACAGTGGTGTTGAACCATGTCTTCTAGTTCGAATCTGCAGGCGTGCTTGCGGTTCTCTGAGGCTGTACTTGGGCACAGCAGTGCTGTCAGCTAAATGTTAACATCAGCTTTCTCACATGCTGATGATTAACAGATAGCTGAGTTCCCCATCTTTGTTTATTGTGTTAGTATGCTAACATTTGCTCATTAGCAGTAAACAAAAGTTTGGCATGTATTTGGTCAAAAACCAAATGAAAGAAATGACAAATTTGACCAGATGCTGCAGGTAGATGAAAAGTCAGACCACCAGTTATTACTATTCTTTTCAAAATATATTACTCAAAACCACAGATGTCAACCTTGTGGTGTCTCTAGATGAAAAGTCAGGGGATCATCAAAGCCATTAGGATACTCGAACCATGGATATCTGTACAACGTTTGGTGACAATCCATCTTGTAGATGTTGATTTATGTCACTTAGTTGACTTTTGTGTCAGGGGAACATTTTGGGCTGAAAGTTTTGGGCTGACAGTTCTCATTGAGACAGGAATAATGTCTGGCGTGGCTGGGGGCCTTACCTGTTCCTTGAGGGGGGCATTTGTCACAACGAGGTCCCCAGGCTTTGCCCACACTGCAGCAGCAGAGCTGTTTACTCAGCTGGGTTGACACTGGGTGCAAACACTGCCTCCCTGTGCTCACCAAACGGAAGCAAGCCCCCTTCTCCTCTTGGATGGCAGGTGTGTTGGCTAAAGAGGAGCGCAGGAGGGGGTAGGGAGTGGTGCACCAGAGTGTAGGAGACACATACATGGGGGAAAGAAAGAACAGAGAGTGGAGAAATAAAGAGGTCCCCTTCACCAAAGCAACCTTCCATTCTCACCTGAAAACTGCCACAAACATGTTTATAAAACAATACCAGTGCATAGAAGAAAAATACATATTTTACAGTGAGAAGTCAGGAAAGCACATTTTGCAGTGGCACAAACTACATTTTAAACCATTAGAGCCAAACACAAAACACATTCAAAGCACAATGCTTCATGCACTATCGAAGTCAAGCGCTGGCTCAGATGAAGGCATGCAGGAGACTATGGCTCAGTTTGTGTTTTTCAAGTCTTATGGTGTAATCCAACATCTTCGCAAAATACTGATTGTAAAAAAAAAAAAACAGAACCAAGAATGTTACATTTTTCCTTTTTGCCAGAGACAATACCAAGATTAAATCATTTCAATTACTGGTTTAGTATTTGACATATTCTCTCAACAAGTAATCCGATTTCAAAACATGAAGAACCTTGTAAAAGAAACTTTCTGTCAGGCTTTAATTCAGCTCGTAGTTCCAATGCTGCCTTGTTGCTTACAAAACAGAAAGAATGGATTCTTGTCTCTTCATTATGTAAGAAGTTAAGAAAATGGGTACACACTCAAACACACATACCGGGGTTATGTGAAGTATTCAGGCACTTTCATGTTTTGCGCATTTTGTTGCAAATGTATTAACATTTGTCATATTAATCACATATTCAGATACAACAATACAGCCTTGAGGCCATTGCACTCTAACTTGTGCTGTAACGGTAACACTTTGGGAAATACACTTATTCACTTTCTTTTTGACAAAGATGAGAAGATTGTGACCACTCCCATGTTTGTGTGTAAAGTATGGAGATAGATTCAGGGCGAGGTTAATCTCGTTGAGCATAAAAAACTTCAGGCAGTAGCAAACAGCTAGCTCAGCCCTGTCCAAAGATATACACCTATTCACACTTTGTGTATCTGTGTTTAATACATACCCAAACAGAGGCTGTTTAGTTCAACGTGTTGGCATGCTAACATGTGCTAATTACGACAGGACGCAACTGAGGCAGCTGATATAGTTCAGTGTTGATCAAAGTGGTGGACCGCAAACAGACGGCAACCAACCAAGAAGAAGTTCTGTGCTGGAACTATTTCTTTCTGTGAAGCGTCTCCCGTTATAGTGCAGGTTGTCAGATACAGACAGGTTTTGGTCTCTGTACAGGCAAGATCGTACAAAACCTGGCAACATCACTGTGCACAGTAACTTTGAGATGTTCCAGCTGTTGCTCACCAGTAAACTGGTAGAGCACTTTAACTTGCTCTAAAAAATGTATTGTAGTTTTTTAATTGCTGTGAGCTTTAATGGTGTTGGTAAGAGTATATTTTTTAACAGTTTCCCCCGTTTCCATGCTAAGCTAAGCTAATTGCCTACTTGCTCCAGATCGGTGCTTAATGTACATTAAGTAAAATGAGAGTGGTATCCATCTCCTCATCTTACTCTCAGAAAGAAAGCAAACAAAGATATTGGCGAAAGTGTTGAAATATTCCTTTAGTATTTCCTGATTCCTTTGATAATCCTTGAGGTGTCATCATACATGACATGACTTTATCCCTTCTCCACGCACCTTGGAAGTAGGTTAAGTTATGCGAGAAACCCTCTGTCCCACAGTTCAGTGTAGCCTATGTCAGATCTGACTGTCAAGTTCTAGGGAGTCCAAGAGCAAATTCTGAAATGGATGAAGTCTGAAACCACCAAGACTCTTCCTAACAATAGGTCATCTGGCCAAAATTAGTAAATGGGCAAGGCTTTGGTCAGGCTGGTAACCAAGAAATCAATGGCCTCTCGCTGCAGAGTTTGTCTGCAGAAATGGGACGACCTGCAAGAAGGAAAACCATCTCTGTAGCTCTCTGCCCGTCTGGCCTTTATGGCAAACTGCATTTAGGACTGTGAAAACATGAGGAAAATGTTTCTGTGGTTTGACGGGACAAAAAGCTAATCAGAAGAAAAAGCTCTTTGGTCTTAATGAGGTGCAGTACAATTGCCAATAACACAACAACATGGTGGTTGCAGCATCATGCTATGGGTATGCTTTTCATCATGAGGGCGTCAATGTCCGATCAGGATTAAGGTATACGGGGAAAAAACTCAAATCCATCTTTAAGTCCTCTCATCTTAAACCCCCTCCCCCCCACTCACAGTCAATCACTCAATTAGGGGGTCTGCACCAACATTGAAAATCCAACAATCACACCTACTTCAGGCAGTTGGCCAGGTGTGCAGCTGTGAGAAAGGAGACAGGATTTGAACTTCTCTTTTGAGCTCTTTTTTGTTTAATTGTTAATACTACATCACTAATCGTGTGTACAACATGGAACGCTATACCATGAATGTTTTCGTGGAGGGACTCAAAGTGTGCTCTGTTATCCAGGAATTCTTAGAGAGAAGCTGGCAGGAGGACACTGTGACAGCAGACTTTTCTGCACGCCTTAGAGTGTGGCCATTTCTTAACACTTTGGCCTTCAGACGTGGTCAACATCATGTCATAAGACCTAGTCCATTTCAAGCACACCTTTGCTTATTCAGGTAAACATATTGGAAGGACTCCGACTAGTAAAGTGGTGCTTCCACAGTGAGGTTTTCCACTGGACAACATGGCGAGGTAAAAGGGGTTGTTTACCTTGTTGACACATTTGAGTTGTGCTGTTTTGCACAGACCTCAGGAAGAGCCTGTTGCCTGCAGATCCTTATCTAACAGCTCACTGTAGCTGTAACATTTTTACTTAGTTCTGCAACCAATGAATTGCACTGGTTCAGAATAAAAGCCTCCCGATGGTTTGCCAGTAAAAGGCTAATATTTGAAAGTATGAACAGGAACATAAAAGATAAACAAAACTTCAAAATAAAGAAATTCAGTTACAAGCCTCACGGGTACTGAGAGTTACGTACAGCAACGCTTTTAAAAATAGTGCTTTCTTACTCGTCAATAGTACAGGCATACATGTGTTTAGCCATCAGTTTAGTGCAAGACATGGCTTAGGATGGACATGAGTGGCAAAGCAAAGTTCATCCATGTGTCCTAAGAAAAGAAAAACAGCTTGGATTCTTGGTGACACAGGGACTAGTGGCAGGGCTAGTTGGTACTACTGTACTATACTACTGCTACTGTAAATGGACTGCATTTATTTATTTATTTATTTTCTGAGCCACATTTATTATATGAGCCACAACCGCCCTACTCTAACTGTAACTACTCTAGCTGGAAAACTAACAGATAACAGACTAGCCAACCAGGAATTTGTACCTGTACCTTGTCTCATAACTGTCTCAAAGCCATGCCTCTTTGTGGAGCAGTTTATTTAGATTCATGAATAAGAATAGATGGTGCAACGCAGATAATTGGCTCTCCATTACCTCAAGGTCAGTACTTTCAAGATGGTGAACTCCAGGCCAAAGATTTGGGCAGCTTTACTTCACCCCCAAAAGTAAATCCGCTAGTAGAGTGTGTGTGAATGGTTATCACTGATGAGCATGTGGCACCTTGTACAGTCACCTCTGACTCTCTATGAATGTGTGTGAATGGATGAATGCTGACATGTTGTAAAGAGCTTTGAGTGATTGCAAAGATTGGAGAAAGAGCTATATAAATGCAGTCTATTTAAATTCCAGAATCAAGGGCATTTTAAATCAATGTTAGAAAAATCTCAACAAATAGAATGCAAATTAGGGCATTTCCATCAGATGATATAGGACAATAACCCTTTAGATGAGGAATCCAAAACTACAAAGTGCTAAAAATAGCATTCTTATCATGTTGAATTTATTAAATTGAAACAATGGAAATGTACATTATGCTTAGTTAGCATGAATATTATATAACTGTGGCAGTGGGGTGTGATGGCTGGGTCGGCTGCTGGGGAGGAGATGGAGTGGCTCAGCTGGAGGCCAGGCAGCTGGACGGAATCAGGTAATCAGTTGCACAATAAAAGCACGCCGATGACCTGGTTCTGTCTTGCAGTAGGCTGGGTTCATGTCGGAGAGACGGACAGGACGGAACGACACGAAGACGAGCGGAGACGGGGACAGAGGCGAGACGGAGACGGAGACAGAGACCGAGCCGCCTTTAATAAACTGTTCTGCGCTCCCAAAGAACGCTCCCTCTCTTCATTCTCCCGGTGTCGTTTCCCTGTGTGAGCGCACCCGCTCACATTTGGCACCTGAACAGAGACCATGTCGGGGGGGGAATCCCCACCCAGTCCGCTGGAGCAAGCACTCCAGCTCCTCGCCGCGATGCAGGCGGGCACGGCCGCCTTACAGCGGCAGCTGAGCCAGGCTCTCGCGGAGACTGCGGCCGCTCAGTGTGAGGACCGTGCTCTCTTCCCCACTGCACCCGAACGCACGCGCACTTCACGGTGATTAGGGACAGGTTGTACCGGTGAGCCGCGATACGCAAACAGGGGAGGAAAACACCCAGTTGTTGGTGCCGAGCAGCCGTCGGGAAATGATTTTCCAGGCGGCTCATCGCAACCCCATGTCCGGTCATCTAGGGTATGAAAAACCACTGAACCGGTTCATGGCCCGATTTTTTTTGCCCGGCATCCGCGCCGACGTGAAGCGGTGGTGTGCGTCCTGCAGCAAATGTCAGCTGGTTAACCCGCCGGGCACCCCAAAAGCGCCTTTGCACCCGTTACCATTAATTGAGGTACCATTCGAAAGAATTGGCATGGACCTCATCGGGCCATTAGACCGGAGTGCATGGGGATATCGCTTTGTGTTAGTTCTCGTGGATTACGCAACACGATATCCTGAAGCAGTGCCGCTGCGTACTATCTCGGGTGTGGCACAGTGTTTCACGTGATCTCCCGAGTTGGGATCCCGAAAGAGATCTTAACTGACTAGGGCACGTCCTTTATGTCATGCATGTTACGCGAACTGTATGCGCTACTGGGCGTCCGCTCCATCCGGACTAGTGTCTGTCATCCACAGACAGACGGGCTGGTGGAGCGGTTTAACAAAACACTTAAGAACATGGTGCGTAAGTTCGTTCACGAGGACAGCCGTAATAGGGATAAATGGTTAGACCCTCTGTTGTTCGCAGTGCGGGAGGTTCCCCAGGCCTCCACGGGATTTTCTCCCTTTGAATTATTGTTTGGCAGGAAGCCACGGGGTGTGTTGGACCTGCTAAAAGAAAACTGGCAGGAGGGTCCAAGCACCAGCAAAAGCGAAATTCAATACGTGCTGGACCTGAGAGCAAAACTCAATTCACTGGGTCAGTTATCACGGGAGAATTTGCTCCAGGCTCAGGTGTGTCAGCAGCGCCTGTATAACAGAGGGTCGCGACTGCGTCAATTTACACCGGGAGATAAAGTGCTTGTATCGCTCCCGTCCACTAGCTCCAAATTACTCGCAAAGTGGCAAGGGCCCTTTGTGGTCACACGGCAAGTGGGGGACGTCAATTACGAGGTGGGTTGGGCTCGGGCTACTACGGTGATGGAGAAAGATGAGTTGGGACCGGAGGTAGAAAAGACGGACAAATCAGCCCCGGACTCTTGTGATAGCCATCTTTCACTGAGTCAGAGGGCAGATGTTGTCGCGTTGCAAAGGCTGTTTGCCGATGTGTTCTCCCCCCTGCCCGGGCGCACCACTCTCGCACACCACCACATAGAGACGCCCCTGGGCGTGACGGTGCGCTCACGGCCCTATCGGCTGCCTGAACACAAGAGGAAAATTGTTCAGGCAGAGCTTCAGGCTATGCTGGAGATGGGCGTAATAGAAGAGTCCAAGAGTGACTGGTGTTGTCCCGTCGTACTGGTGCGCAAGGCCGATGGGTCAGTACGGTTCTGTGTGGACTATCGCAGGGTGAATGAGGTGTCCAAGTTCGATGCTTACCCGATGCCCCGGGTCGACAAACTCCTGGATCGGCTAGGCACGGCTCGTTTTTACACGACACTGGATTTGACCAAGGGCTACTGACAGATTCCCCTGTCTCCAGAGTCTAAGGAAAAAACGGCTTTCTCCACACTGTACGGCATGTACCAATTCGTGACGCTTCCATTCGGGTTATTTGGAGCCCCTGCCACCTTCCAGCGGCTCATGGACCGGGTGCTGCGACCACACTCAGCATATGCTGCTGCCTACCTGGATGATGTCATCATCCACAGTGAGACGTGGGAGCAGCATATGCAGCAGGTGGGGGCAGTACTCGAGTCCCTGAGGAGAGTGGGGCTCACGGCTAATCCAAGGAAGTGTGCGGTTGGACGGAGGGAGGTACGGTATCTGGGGTACCACTTGGGCGGCGGCAGGTGCGGCCGCAGCTGGAGAAGACCGTGGCCATTGCCGCCTGTCCGGCTCCCAAGACAAAAAAGGAGGTCAGGAGGTTTATGGGGCTGGCGGGCTATTACCGGCGGTTCATTCCAGGGTTTTCGGAGCTCACCAGCCCCCTGACCGACCTGACCCGAAAGGGTGCCTCAGATCCGGTCCAGTGGACGGAGCAGTGTCAGCTGGCGTTTGAGAGGGTAAAGCAAGCTTGTGGCCGGTGGGCTCCCGGCCTGAGTCGGGCGGTGGGGGTATGTGGCAGTGGGGTGTGGTGGCTGGGTCGGCTGCTGGGGAGGAGATGGGAGTGGTTCAGCTGGAGGCCAGGCAGCTGGAATCAGGTAATCAGTCGCACAATAAAAGCACGCCGATGACCTGGTCCTGTCTTGCAGTAGGCTGGGTTCATGTCAGAGAGACGGACAGGACGGAACGAAGACGAGCGGAGACGGGGACAGAGGCGAGACGGAGACAGCGACCGAGCCGCCTTTAATAAACTGTTTTGCGCTCCCAAAGAACGCTCCCTCTCTTCATTCTCCCGCTGTCGTTTCCCTGTGTGAGCGCACCCGCTCACAATAACATCCAAACATTATTATCCAAACATGGAAACTGCAAAACCATGGGAACACATGCACACAATATGTCAAGACAACAGCCCAACCAAATTATAGGTCGGCAACAGTCTATCACAGACATATCGATACTGGCGTTTATGCTGTCCAATTTGTACCAATAATATATCTGTTCCCAGTATTTGTGTGATAACAAAGAGCCGTTGAAACAGATGAGCCAGGACTTATGATCGAGAACTCAGTTTTCTGATTATTCCGACACAGGAATGCAGCACAGATGCCCTATGGACCGTTGGTCAGTGACCTACTTAGCCTACCTACATACAACTGGGATACTGAATCAATGAATCAATGCATTAACATGTATATTTGATCTTTATTAATGTAAACGTACACATGATGATTGGTAACGCATTGAAGATATCAGGTCCCGTCCCTTTCGTTAGATGTTTTGTGTTGTTTGTACTTCCTGTTTTATTTTGTTAACTGTATGTTCCCTCGTGTCTGTTGTTTCTAGTTCCTGTCCCCAGCTGTCTCCACTCTGTTCATTAGTGTCTCCACTCTGTTCGTTAGTGTCTCTACCTGTGTCTTGTTATCCCCTCCCACTTCCTGGTGTATATAGTCTGTGTGTTGTTTGTCCCTTGTTGCCAGTTCGTCTTCGTACATTTATGTCAAGAGTTCCAGTGTTTATCCTGTTTTCCGAGTTCCTGATTCCCTGGCTTCCTCGATCCTGTTTCCGTGATCTGACTCCGTCTTCGCTTGATCCCTACCTGTTGTTCTGCTACGCTGAGGACCTACCTGTGCATCGACCTTGTTTCTGTGACTCGACTCTGCCTTTGGATTTCCCCTGCATGTTTGTATGTCCTGTTGTTTGTCTACTTTACCCAGTAAAGTATATTACCATCATCATCGTTCTGTCTCTGAGTCGTGCTATTGAGTCCCTCTCTCCTGTGTACTGGTCGTACCGTTACAGAAGATGTGTTTTTTTGGGGGCGGGCAGCACTAGCTTTGGAGCAGCACTAGCTTTGGAGCATGTGACGGAGTGTCACAGAGAGACTGACACCAGAAGGTTCAACACTCGGAGGGTTCGACAGGCTCGATACATTTACATGTATCAACTCAAACAAACTGTAACGTCTGTCAGCACATCACTACATTGAACACACAATGGCGAAATTGATCTCGCCCCGACTGCGCACAGGTTGCACATTATGCCTGATCTTTGCTTCCATCAACAAACCGACTGTCCCACAAGGGGAATAAACACTCTTTTTGCAATTAACCATCAACTATTGTTATCAAACACTTGTGATATCTAATAATTATTTGATATGTAATTATGTAATGGAGGCGACATGTTTTACAGATGACATTGGTGCACTGAAACTGTAAACTTCATATATAATGTATAATATACATATACATTTACTCCTTAATATCTGTATCGGCTACAAAGATTCCGTCTCAGCCAGGCTCAAACATTAAGGGAAAGTGTGCCATCATGTTCAAGATTGATTACTTTGGCACTTTTTTAACTACATCGTCTCTCTGTTCCCGATGATCTACTTTATCTCTTCCTCTATCCCCTCATACTCTCCGCCCTGCTCCTTTCATATGAGAGCCATGAGATATGTTGGCTTTGTGGTTCATGCTTGACGGGGAATCTGATTATACAGTGAACACCATGCTTTCATGCATGCACTTCACCATGCATATCATCAAACACACATTTCAGCTTTAGCAGCATTCCTAGCAGCCCTTGCTATGCTTTTACTTTGAAGCAGGTGGCAGGGCTAGATAATGAAACCCCTTTGTCCCCTGTCTTCTGTCATTGAGTGATGGTAAACATCTAACTCATATGGAAGCTATTGTATAAACAAATCTGCAAATCAGAAACCACCATGCAAATGCAATTCATTTCTGTCAATGTAAGATTTTGCTCAGTTTGACACTCCACTGTTGGAGGTTCTGGTTTGGATGTTAAGCAATGAGAAAGTGAT
This sequence comes from Bovichtus diacanthus, assembly GCA_943590825.1. Classification (NCBI taxonomy): domain Eukaryota; kingdom Metazoa; phylum Chordata; class Actinopteri; order Perciformes; family Bovichtidae; genus Bovichtus; species Bovichtus diacanthus. Next base: position 162,079 of record CALSBV010012313.1, read on the forward strand.
GAGTGAAGAAATCTAAGACAATTTGAGATTTTGTAGGACTTACATATGCAAGTGGTGAGCGTGGGGTCAGGGACATAGCCGGGTTTACACATGCACCTGTAGCTGCCCACGGTATTCAGACAGTTTCCATTAGGACACACACCCTGGAGCTGGCACTCATTCAAATCTGTGGATCAACAACAAATGAAAAACACAATCAATGCAGGGATTTTTCAGAGGATGATATTGCAAGATGGGAAACTAAACATTTCACTACTTTCTCAATTACTATATATTGGTTAGGGCCAATAAACAAAAGAAATCTGGCACATGTATCCCAGGATTGTCACTTCATATATTCCTGATCCATATGCAGGTTAAACATTTGTAATTCTTTTTTATTATTGAACAACTAAATGTATTCACCTTGGCACAATTATGTGTGTTGTTATGTACATTGTCCTACCAGAGTGTGTGCGTGTGTGTGTGCGTAAAGCAAAAAAAACTATTTTGCCGATGTACTCATACAAGGGTTAGGGCCAATAAATTAGTCCAATCTCCCAACGTAAAATAAAAGATATGACCATATTGTTTCAGCCATTTATGTGCATTCCATCTCCATGTGGTGGTGAAAACAAACAATGAATGGTCTAAAAGCGATGGCCTTTTAGACCATTCACTGGCTCACCATTAGGGGAGGTAGAACAAATCTGTTGACCTTCTATGTTGCAGAAAAAAGTTTTAAGAGGCAAAAACAGGCACAGAAAACTTTTGGAGCACTTACCTGACTTAACCATTCTCTCTACATCGCTCACCTAGAAAGGTTCGATATTGACATCAGAGGGATGCTCTATAATATGCCAAACACTACCTCTTTCAAGTGCTTTCTCTTTCAAAATCCAACTTTCAGGGCTGAACACATTATAATGACTTAGCAAAGCTGTCGATTTCACAGGCCCCTCCAACTGCAGCATACACACGACTCCCTCTATGCTCAGCAGGTAGCGTAACTGAGACTTGAGTGGAGGTTGTTTTATCTACAGCTGTTGTCGTTCAACAAAGAACTGTTGAACTCAACTTTGAAGCTAACATCGGCGAAAAATCCTAAAAGTGCTAAGAAATGACATGTAACAAGCGAGTAAGTGGACCTTGAGTTCAAATTGCTTTCTTCCAGCAAGAGAAAGCAGAGATCCAACAGAAACGTGTGTCACGGTCACAGGTTGTCATTTGGATTTCACATTTGGAGTGCAGACTCCAGAGAGAGATTGGCGATAGAGGAAGAAGAAAGGTGAGTGGTGTGCTGTGTGCTCAGATAAGGCCTGCAGCCTTTCTTGTCTTGACAACCAAGGCCTTTAGCACATGTGATGACCTGTTAGTAGCTGGGGCAGTTGTAAGGCTGAGCAGTAATTGAGTTCAGTTGTTTTAAAAGAGATAAAATGATACCATTCAACTGTTTAGAGGTTTTCTTTGTCGTCTGATTTTCAGTCTTGAAAACAAGGCCATCTGTTTAGGCTTTGAAGCTGAACTGTATTGTGAGGCTGCTTATCTTCCATCTTGCTAAGAAGTGCTATATGTTGAAATCCAGATACCCAAGCATCTGGCCTAAACTCTGGTGTTGATCAGCACCGCTATTAACGTCTACAGATGCATCATGGTCATTACATGCTATAGTGCAGTAGGAAATCGTACTTCTTTCCATTTTAAGGGCTCTACTTTAGACTCCCAGGCACCATTTATCAGCATTAGTCCAAGAAATAAGGAAATGCTTACAGAGCATGTTGAGGAAGAGAAGGAAGCTAACAAAAGGCCACCTGCAAGTTGTTTTGCAGTATCAGCAAAGACAAGAATTTCTGCTCACCGTCCAATGTCTGAACAACGAGGAACATCCATATGTGGAACAGTTCAATCTAGATGTTTATCAAATGTTATAATAATTAATAGTATATCAGGTGTATCCTGTGACTGTTATATAACGAGTCAAAAATGTTTTAACTAAATATTTGTGATCTGTGCTTTAAGATTTATGTATTAATGGGACCTACGGTAACGAGCCGCCGAGTTCAAAACTGTAGAAACACTAAAAGTTGATCTAAAGAACTAGTGAGCGGGAGTGATGTGAAAGTGCTCAGCAAACACTGCTTAGTTTTATGTATGTATCATGACAACGGTCTGTATATCTGCAGTCCTCGGTCTTCCGGCTCGCTTTTTTGAATAATGAATACAGACTGACACCACCTGCTGTTGTGGAGTCATCTCTTCTCCCGCAGGCGCAGAACGTACGTGTTAGTTGGCCGTAGTCTTTGCGGTGTGTTCGAATGTAACTTTTTGGCCCAGTGATATTTGTGTTTCGGTAAAACAGCGCCCCTGCCGGCACATAAGAAACCGTTCAGGCAGAGAGTGGTACTGCAACTTCTGTGAGACGGCGAGAGGCTTTCAAATCAAAATGATAATACATTTAGATGAAGTTCTGTGAGAAGTTGATGAGGGAAAAGATGCTAATATCACTGGACTGCTTATTGCTTCAGTCCATTTCAGTTAAAGGAGAAGAGGGGTGAATATCTGGATGGAATTAAAATCATACTTTAACACGTGCTCTTTGGTGAGATGGGGAATGTAATTGTATCGTTACATAAGGTCGGTAACTAGAGCAGCATTGTTATTTTCCTTGTTTTTTTTTTGCAGAGAGACCGAGAGGTTTAGCTGCTGCCAGAGGAGCAACTGACTGAGAGAACTCTGATCTGAATGCTTGGGAATAAATTAATATGTTTGTCTATATTTCTCGCATTCCCCCTGATGTTCTCTTGCTGTTGCACGGTGCTGCACGGCCGCTCCGGGGCCCCTGTACCGTAAATATCTAACGTGTTTAACACACACCCACGCACACGCACACATACACACACACACACACACACACACACACACACACAGAGCGCCTGACACACCACTTTATTTATTTGCACATTATTTATATTATTTTTGTATTGTATTTTTATCGTATTGCATGTATTACTATTTGTATGTCTTTTTGTTTGTTTTATTGCTATTATTATTGCTGCAATGTCGCAGAGCCATAACCAAAGAGTAGTACTCCCTTACACCTGTATAATGGAGGTGTAGAAATAAAGGATCTTAAATCTGAGGCTGTCCTCATTGCCTCTCCAGCCACACTTCACAAAGTCTCCCATCTAAATCTGCAGTCACTGGTTACATTACATCCTCTGTTGCTGAAGTCAAACATCTTGGTGTAACTTTAGACTCCACCCTCTGTTTTGACACATCAAAAACCGCAAAAAATGTCCTTTTCCCAGCTGAAGAATATCTCCAGACTATGCCCCTCTCCTGATTCCTCTGATCCTTTATTATATCACAACTAGATTATTGTAATGCACTTCTCCTTGGTGCACCTACTTAAAAAGGGTTAAAAAACATTACAGTATGTCCAGAATTCAGCGGCAAGAGTTCTCTGGCCCACGCGCTCCGAGGAGCATGTCACCCCTACCTTCAGCCTCTGCACCGGCTGCCAGGTAAACAACGCATTTCTTTTAAATGTACTCCTCCTGGTTTATAACCCTCTTCATGGCTTTGTACCTTCCTACCTTCTCCATCCCTAAACACCTACTTGCTCACTGTGTTCCTCTGATGATCGACTCCCAGGCACCACACTGATGGGGCCTTCAGATTGTGTGGCTCTAACCTCTGGAAAGCTCTCCCTCAGGTTCTGTGCCAGCGCACCTGAAAACTCCTGGCGCCTCATAACGTGTTTATTCTGAATGTATTTTTTTATCTGTATGCATATATTTCATTAATGTTGTTGTTATTTATCATTATTGTTTTCATTTTCTTTCCACTGTTGTCTTTTATTATGTATTAACTGGTTTTGTAAATTAAAAATTAAAATTGACTTCAAAGACAATAAAATGTATTATTGTTTTTTTATTATCTTCCTCCTCCTTCTTCTTCTTCTTATTATTATTATTATTGTAATAATATGAAAGCATCTGATAAACATGACACCTGAAACTTGGCCTCAGATTGACAGAGATACACATAAACATTGTGAACCTACGCATGGAGGACCAAAGTATGAGGCAAATTGTTATGGAACAATGAATGTCGATACCAACTATTGTGCCAACCCATCCAGTAGATTTTGAGATATTCCAAAAAAGCGCTCTTACCTTGGCAATGAGAGCTGTTGATTCTCTTGTAACCATGAGGACAATCTATGAGAGGAATAGCTGGTGAGGAGAATGAAGAAATAGAAAGGAGCAAACATGTCAGTCATTGCATTAAGACATTTGATGAATGGTTTAAGGGTCATACAAGAATACATTACACACATTTGATGATTTACTCTATTACTCTATCATCCACACACCATCAATGATAATTCTCTTGCATTGTGAAAGGTTCTTTCTTCAGATATCAAGTAATCGAGTGGCACTTGAACTTTTTTGAAATGTTCAAATCTGTTGTCAAAACCAATCCACAAAGCACTTAAAATGTTCTAATTCTTATATTTATGGGCTCTTATTTGTTGCATGCTAGTTTATTTATGTTTTGCATTGTTTCATTTATCGTTCAGATCTGAACAATATAGTAAAATCAATCAAAACAGAGTGAAATGTCACACGACACCATTCTCTATGCCAGCCGTAGCAAAAAGAAGAAAGACACGTGAGTGTGAGAGTGCCGAGAGTGTACAGCGTCATTATTGATATGCATTCATGTCCCTTAAATGCAGGTTACTAACTCACCATCCGGGGCATCATCCCTGGAGTTTCTGTGTCCCTCTTCTGGCAGGTTGCCACTATTAAAGATTACTTCTGGATCATGAATCGTGGCTGCACCTGTTGCCCTGGTCCTGCCTGACACCAGGAGCCTTTAATGACATCCCCCTGGATCCATCTTTTTCATATACCATCGTATCATGTTTTCTGCCACATAGATTGTCCATGTTGTATTTTTAACTATGCTGTTTGTTCTGTACATACGTCACCTATTACAGTCTGTCCATCCTGGGAGAGGATCCTCCTCAGTCTCTCCCTGAGGTTTAGAACATGTTTCCCCTTTAATTGTGGGGTTTCTTTTAGGGAGTTTTTCCTTGTGTGGTGCGAGGGTCTAAGGACAGAGGGGGTCGTATCCTGTACAGTCTCTAAAGAGACAAATGTGTCATTTGTGGTATTGGGCTGTATAAGCAAACTTGATTTGATTTGATCAGGCGAATCGTACTCTGAACCATTTGTAATGTATTGTTTTGCATTTTATTATGTATGAAATCGACGTGTACTTGATGTGTAAATTTGCTGCCTTCTTTGCTATGTCACCATTGAAAAAAATTTGATTTTCTCTCAACTGTTTTTTATCTGGTTAAAGATTAACCATTAAATACAAATGTATGAGTAAATTGCAGGACATGCAATGCTGGCAAATGAACTCAAACACGTGTGGTGGGATCCCGTCATTAGCCCGAGTCTGGATGTGCGCCACGACAGTAGAAGGGTGGAGGGGTGCGAGGGGTCTGCAGCAATGTCGTCAACACGCCCGACCCGTCTCGTTTAACATACTTTGTGGGTGTGACTTTTTTGCTTCGTTATCACCACTCATATCTAAAATCTTACATTGTTTACTAGAATTTTTTTAATTTTTAAATAAGTTCCTTTTTTGTTTAGATTTTGCATCTGTGATTAAGTCAATCATTTTTTTTTTATTTATTAGTTTATTTGTCAGGGACAATGTAAAAAACACTGTAACTGGCTAGAAACTCTACATACAACAAGTTATTGTGACCTAAGCTCATTTGCAAACCCTGTCCCTGGTTTAAAAAAAAATAATTTAAACGGTGATGTCATCGTTACCAAAAGTACATCAGATAAATTAAGCGCTTAATAAATAGTGACAAAAATTACAATATTTCCATCATATTACAATAATTTTACATGTGTTGCATAAGTGAATGTGTGCACGTGTGTATGTTCCCTGTACGTGTATATGTGCATTATGTTTATTAGTATGTTTGTCCGTGTGCATGCAGACACAAACACACGTGTTTATGAGTATGTTTGTGTCTGTGTCTGCTTGTTCATGTGCTTGTGTTTGCATGTGCACGATCAGGAGTCGAAGGTCACATGTTTGGTTTTGTTTCAGCCAGTATTTCACATTTTCAGAAAACGTTTTCAGATTAGTTCCTGTTTTCATCACATTGCCAAAGTGTGTCCCTTTTACTGAGAGAGATGATGTTTACAGCATAACCTCGTTGTATTTAAATTTTTAACCATTTAAAATGTTATATCCTTCAAAAGTTGACAATACTGCTGAATAAAAAATCTGATGTTAAGAAGTTAATGTTTAAATGGTTGATGTATCATACAGCATCTTCTATCCAGCATTGTAGATATCGCATGAATATTAAAGGTGCAACGTGTAGTTCTGAGCCTCCTGCTCCGAAGAAATAGGGGGCAGTATTTCCCCTCTACTACTGCGTCCATACAATCTACATGTACAGTCATCAGTAACTAAAACAATCAACTATAATACGTTCATCTATGTTTATATTTTAGTTGTTGTAGTTTGGCTTATTAGGCTGGGTTTTTCAGTTGGATTATTAAAAAAATCTAGTGTAGTCTTCTCCAATCTCACTCACACTAGCTTTAACTTTAATTTATGCCTTCCTATTTAAAAACTGCATTGAATTGAGCTGAAAAGATACTAAATTGACTGATAAAGAAGCAGATTAAGAATAAAGAAGAGTCAACATGAGACAGTGAAAAGAATCAGGGAAGGAGCCGGAGGCTGTAGAGCTGAAAGCTGCTCACACAGCAAACCACAGACGGAGAAGTCAAACTCTTGTAAATCTCTGCTGCAGGTTAGAGACTGGGCACTGCTGCAATGCTGGACAAAGGCACCAGTGGGGAGCTGGTACCCAAATACCTGAAAGAAGATTGATATTTTGCTCAACAGGAAAAAAAACAAGGCGATGTTTGTTTGACCAATAAAGCCAATTTATTTACCAGCTACCAGTGTCTCCATGGCACAATGGACTGTTTCACACTTCACTTTTAAGCAGAAAGAAATCCAAACTCATGCCCCTGCCATTCCTGAGCAGAACGGAGGGAAGGACAAATCTCTGGCTTTGTAGCGACTCCCACTGAAATATGTGAATACTCAGTCTGAAATCTCCCTCTCAGGGTGTTAATGAGGCATGTGGGCTAAAAGCTGGCAGAGTGATTACTGATAAACAGAGTTTGTCATATTTAAATGCACATTATGCCCCAAGTGTGAACTTGCTCTGAACCTCAATCATCTCTGAACTGAGTGAAAGTTTGAATGCATCAGGAATTTACATTGCCACATTTTTACAGACCAACTGCAAACCTCTCTCTCTCTCTTGAAAGAAAGAGAGGCTAGGAAGGCAAAGAAATATGCATGCTTGAGTTGCATTATGGGAAATGTAGGATTTAGTGTTGTTATAGTTCCACCCATGCTAATCTGACTCTTCTGAACTTCACAGCTCATGGACGAGCAGTAGAAACATCCTGGAGTACCCGATCGCCTGAATGATTTCATGAAGGTTTATGTTGTATCATCAACCTTCCGATCATGTGTTATCTGTCAGTATGACATAAGTACAATAATAACAGAAAGCCTCAGCTGCTGTTTCTATGGGGAAAAAGCCAGTGATAGGCGTGTATCAGAAATTCAAAAAGTGTTTTAGTGCAACAGAGAACAGTTGAAGAAGTCATCCAAACTTATTTAAAATACTGAATTTATTCTTCAGCTTAGTTTAGTTCAGTGATCGAATGTTTCTTTTCCAACGTGACTTATGAGTCATAGTTAACTCATGATTTTCACCTTTGACTATTTACCATAACACTGTTGCTCATGTTTTGTGCTGATGATTCAAAAGTCTCTTACAGTTCCATGTCCATCCAAGCCTTTAAGTGCTCACACTACCAGTTATCTACTTCCGAAAACCAAGGATGTCCAAATGAACTGTGGGTCCCTGTTAAGATACCATGACACTAACCTATGCTATGGCTTTGAGGCAGAGCAACGTGTCTTTTCATGCTCTACATTCGATTGAACTCTTGGCTTCAAAGAAAGGTTCCATAGTCGTGCAAAGGGAGTGCGATTTACAAGCCATCGACTACATCAAAAGCACAGTCACGTTCAGGGACCGCCACCACTTAGTGCTTTTCCTCTCTGGAACAAACTCCTGGGCTGAAAGTCCCTGTCTTTTAATACTCAGACCAACACAAGGGTCATAGAGTGTTTGCTATTTGCTCTGGATCAGCATCTTTATTTTGACACTCATGGAGCATTTCACTTAATCTTAAACTGTATTTGTGGAATAAATCATAAAACATTCCTTTCAGTAGTTTTAGCAGCTCAGTTGTGTTTAGAGACTCTCTCTGTGTTTTAAGCCATTAGGACTGTTAAAACACTTGCAACAAAAATACACAAGCAAAATAAAATACAAATCTATGGAATTCTTCAAAAATAAGAGCGCCCAGTTAACAGTCAGGACTTAAAGTAGCTCACATTCCTCACTGAGCCCTGAGGCTGCGCTTTTAACTCACACCACCATACCTTTGCAAAGAAGCTGCATGCAGTCACTGAAGATATTATCCTGCCGGCTGCCAAATAACGGGTGATGAGGAAGTGGTCCCAATACCACAGTGGCCTTCTGCAGTGAGATGCGCCTGGACATGTTGCTTTTACTTTTGGAACAGGCGAAAGTTGTTAACATAACTCAACTGATTGTTTATGTTCTAAAAGAAGTGCCCCAAAGTATGACGTCAGCAGTTACTGTATAACCAAGGTGTCTGTAGCTTAGGCCTGCTGGTTGTGTGTCATCATGATGTGATCCTTATAAATCTGTGTGTTTGTGTAATAACCTCTCCCTCACTGAGTTGAAAATAAATCGGCTACCTTTTCTAAAAAAAAAAAGAATAATATCAAGCACATGTGTCCAGTATACAGTGACACCAAAACGACTGCCCTCCCCTCCCGACCTCATGATTTAAACCTGCTGTCATAGCCTAATTCATTCACAGCTCTTTTAATGAGCAGCGAAATGAAACAGCAGCTATGTCTTAATGCTTTCTGATGCTGTTAAAGGTTTGTCCCTTCAGAGTATACTTATATGTGAAACAGGAGTAAAACAGGCCGATATTTACAAATATGATCAGATGATAAACATACAAAAAGCATGTTTTTCATTATTAAGACACACTGAATTTGGCTCAGATTGTTATAGTAAAAGTAGGATTGAGCAGAGGTCTTACAGATTATTTTCTATCAAGCTGTTTAAAATGTTGTGGGTATTTAGGTTGATGTTGAATCTCACTGGCATCTACAAACAGCTTACCTGACAACACACACACACAAAGCTCCAAATGTTTAGAGGTATGCAGAGATTTCTAAGAGACATGTATCAGGTGTCCAAAAAGGCGGAGCAACGTCTCAGAAAAACAGCTGTACTTACATGGTTTCTTTGGACACTTCTGGCATTTGTGGAAGCCCCAGGACGTTCCAATAGTCCCACAGCACTGCTCCTGCTTAGTGAGACCTGGCAGAGCCTTCCCACACTGAATCATACAGATGTACACCGAGTGGGAGAGAAAGAAAGGAATGAAGGAGGAATTATTATTTTTATTTTAATAAGAATTATTAGTTTTTGTATCGTCTGTTTCCCCTGTGTGTCTGATCCCCAGGTCAATCAGATGGCCACACATGCAGAGAAGAACACACCAACAGTACCTTATCGTTATGGCAACATCTGCTCTGTAAAATGTGACCTGGTGATGACATGAGTCATGATTTATGACCTTCACTTAAACTTGACTTTGTGAATCTTCACAGTGAAACAATAAATCTGTTCTTCGTCTCACATCCCTCATCTCCAGGACTTGTTATCAAGGGTGATTGCTTTGTTTTGGCTGTGGCACCATACATTTGTCAATTTTACTAGCCTACTGTAGTGTTTGAGATGAAAATTATATGAATGTGTTGTTTGCTCGCTGCTCTGGGAGGCTGTCCTTTGGCCGGCCGTGCTTTGAGCTGTTTGCTAACATCACAATGACAATGCTAGCATGTTCGTGTTTAGCAAGCATGATATTTACCATGTTCACCACTTTGTTAATTATTGTCCTTTGTTTTGAAGATATTTGGTTGTTATGATGTAAATGTTGATGATGGTGCTAGATAAAAGGTCAAGGGATCAAAGTCACTCCAAGTCACTCTGACTCAGACATGATTGTGTGTACCACATTTCTGCAACCCATCCAATGGTTGTTGAGACATTTCAATATAAAACTAAAATGTAAACCTCATAGTGGCACCAGAGGAAATGTCAAGGGATCAACAAAGTCAGTATTATTCATCCTCCATGAAGCAATAATGTAATGTGGAGGACCAACCCACTGATACTGCATCCCAACAGTCACGCCACTATCATGGCACAAATAGAAAACCCAGAATCAAATTTCATCATGTTCATTAATCATCACATATTTATGGACAACAGTTCTAAAAGAGCAGTGGTAGAGGAGAAGACTACAAAAGAAGGGGCCGTAGTTAAACTTGGAGCCCAGAGTGTGAACATGTTATACAAAATGGGTCTTATACTTTTAAACGCTTAACCATAGACATTCTTTTAGAAATGATATGTAGATTTTTGGTGTAACGATCGTACAAGGATTCGAGAAATGTAGGCCACTCGTGAAGTTATTAAAGTCGTAACTTTAGATCTTACATGTTCTGCATTTATATAGCGCTTTTCCAGTCTTTGCGATCTCTCAAAGCTCTTTACAACACATCAGCATTCACCCATTCACACACATTCATACAGAGTCAGAGGCTGCTGTACAAGGTGCCACCTGCTCATCAGTGATAACCATCCACACACACACATTCACACACACTCACACACCATTGGCCATTGGAAGCAATTTGGGGTTCAGCATCTTTACCCAGGACACTTTGACACGCTGACTGCAGAGCTAGGGATTGAACCACCGACTGATGGACGACCTCCACCTCCTGAGCCAGAGCCTAAGTATAGTCTGTTAAGGTTTGTTTCATACATCGATCCTTATTCAGGTGGACTGGTGTCTTTGTCTCTTAAGCCACGGCTGCAGCAGGAGATGTGTCTGTTTTGTAACATCAGTCACAGCCAATTCAGAAACAGACATGGCTTGTTGTTAGGAATGAACCTCATCTCATATCAATAAGGACAAGAGGTGGACATGTCAGTAGCTGCTCATTATATTTCTCATTTCTTTTTTTCATTACCTCAGCAGTGTACTGTAGGGAGACTGTCCACCATCGAGATGTTGCTAATGTTGCACATGCTACTATTTACAGGCATCTGAACACTTGAACAGGGACTGTGTGGACATCACATACAGTACATGTGTGTGGGACAAGTGCTCAGAGAGACCAGAGCGGTTGTGTTTTAGCTGGTTAGTCTGTCTGTTGTTCTATTTGTGTGTCAAAAGGATAATGGAATAACTACTGGCTCGAGTTTCATTAAACTTGGTGGCCGGGTGTAGCGTGGGCCGAGGAAGAACCCATTTAATTTTGGATCTGAATCACTAGGCGGATACACGGATGATGTTTCACTTTCGTTAACATTACGAGATAGGGCATTTGTGCTGCAATCATGTGGTGTCGTAATAATTAGAAAAATGTGTTCCTGACTGGGAAAAATCAAATGAACAACCCCTTTAAGTCGGAACAATAACTCGTAAAGAGAGATCACTGTGTTGTTTAAAGGCTCTGAGCAATCTCGCCGATAGTTACTAGAAAATATAAATAACGTGATATGACCAATTTCTATCACATAAAGATTTATTCTGGTATTATCATGATTGACATGGCCCACCCCTGGTTCACATATTTTCCACTTCTATTGAGAGGTTCGATGGATTGTTTTACATTATTTGCTAAGATGCTGGCAATAATGAAACCAGCCTCAAGCTAGTTCAAACTTTGTTCTAAACTAAATTCAATTAAAATGTCTGTTTTCTTTTGTTTTTCTTCAAGTTACACAAAACTTTCTTGCTCCATCAGATGTTCTTTGTTGTAGTGAGAAACATTTGTGACAGCATACCTGACTCCCTGCTGTTTCCTGGAAGCAGCGTCCCAGTGTGTTCTTGGAGCTGACGGGCTGGTACTGGGGGACCTGGTAGCCATGCTGACTGGGATAAACTATGTTGTAGCCGTGGTGCTGGATATTCTGGCTGCTCTCTGTGTGGTGATAGGTGTAGCTGGTGGATGAAGAGGAGCTGGACTGGGAACCTTTCAGCTGGTGCCCGTTGTTGTGGTAGTTATCCAGCTGAGACACCTGGTGGACCTGGACCGAGGCCTCTGGAGGGTGTTTGATGTGTATGTTGACGATGCTGGGGTTGAACACTGGAGGCAGATGGAACAATTATTACAGGGCATTATTGTTATTATTATTATTATATTACATTATCTAACTCTACAGCTAAATCTCAAATCAGTCTGTCTGTCTGTGATAGTGTGGTTCTGGCCATGAGTGGCCGCAACTTGGGTGTGTTTTTTCCCATGAGAATGTATTTCCCAGCTGTATTTCTTGATACAAAAATGACTTTGGTGTGTTTTATAGGATTGATCTTTCTTTACTTTTCACTCTTTCGCTAACTGGGAATGTTGGTATTGGCAGTGGTAGAAGAAGAAAATAAGTAATAATAATTCTTAAGTAAAACTATTAAAAATTATCTATTAATAGCACACAGTAAAAGTCCTACATTCAAATGTTTACTTGAAGTGAAAGTGAGGCATTATCAGCACTATGTATTTAAATTGACTTGATGGCTGTTTGAGGAGGACCTTTCAATTCTAATTTAATGCTGGATAGTTTAATAAATAATAATACATTATATTTTAATTGTTTGTGAGTAAAATCTGAATATGCAACGTAGCCAGTAACATCTCTGGGAGGTAAATGTAGTAGTAGTCTGAAGTAGCAGTACACAGGAAGTAAGTATGCACTTGAGTTGCTATGAGAGCATTTTGTAAGTTATTACCGGAGACAATAGTAACACAATTAAATATTTTTCATATCTACACATCATTCAAATTTAGCACTGGCCAATAAGCAGTTCTGTTGTTTGTTACTTTCTTAAAAGAGCATGCCAGTGTTTATACATACCCTCCACTTTACATTACTACTGGACGTCCTCAGAGCTGCAGTACTTCACAGTTGTCAACTGTGCTTTTCACACCATGCAATGCAAGCGTTACTCGCATTAAATGGGCTAAAACATGCATCCTTCACAGGAAGTTCACTGATAAACAATAGGAAGGTGTTTTTCCACCCACATTTTCCATCTCGATCACAAACCCAATTGTTTAGCCTTTAATTGCCCCGCTAGCATTGCAGTTGTGCCTTTTCACTCACCAGGATTCTGGCTGTTGCTGTAGGTCAGAGGCAGTGTATGGGTGGAGTGGACCTGAGTTTGGCTGTAGCCGCCTGACGGCTGTTGGTGCTGCTGGTGTCCGTTCTGAACGGGCATCTGGCAGAACTTTCCAGTAAAGTTGGGAGGGCACTGACACCTGTCCCTGGTGCTGCACTTCCCGCCATTTATACACGGCAGGTGACACACCACTGAGAAGGGAAAAAGAAGTAGGTGACGTTGATGCACTAATGGTCCCACACAATACAAACCCAAAAGGGACATGCCGTTATAAACACATCTGTGAGTTTATTTGGATTCACATTTTTTGTCTTTTCAACACATCTGTCAATAATTAGGCTTAAGTACGTCATAGTTGGTTTGGGCTGCATCTAAGAGCTTAAGCACATTCAGTGCTGATGTAAAGCTCAGGGAATCCAAAATGTGCATGTCAGACATCCAACTAAATTTTATTCACAAGCTTTGTTTTCCGAAATCTATCACTGAAAATGAACAATAAGCAGCCATGCATGTCACCAACAGGATAATATGAATTTGAAAGTTTATTTCATTTTATATTATGGTTACTGAGAAATCCCGATTATGATTAGCTGAAAGGTGTGGATTCACTTTAAGTAACCGGACAGTATAATCGAGCGGGTTTGTTCCCATCCACCTGTTGTTATCTGCATTTTCAATTTTTTTGCATATAAGAATGCCAGAAAGTCCCAAAAAATGTGTAACTAAAAAAAAGTTTTTACGCTTGGTGAGGTAGAAAAGTTGGTGTTTCGCTAAAAGCAAAATGTGACAAAGTATAGTGGAAAAAAGACAAATAAATAATATGAATAAATGATGAGGTAGCCATAGCTACAGGTGTCAGCTACGCACACACAGAACAGGCTGCAGCATTCGTTCAATCGTTCTGGTTTATTTCAACTTATTTTCATTGTTTGTCCATCATTTCTATTGCTTGAATAACATTGCTCTCACCAAAAGAATGTTTACTAGCATAAACAGTCTGCAAAAAATCTTGGACATTAAAGGCATCTTTTCTGTTAACTTTCAATTGTTCCAGTTAAGTCTATGTGTGTGTCTCCAAAAAATGTGTCATGTTTTAGCAAAAGCTATGTGTACTAATATATTTTTGAGTTCAAGTATTAGGAAACCAAAATGATCCTATCAAGGACATAATGCTCAAATAAGGCTGATTCCAAAGCCAGAATGATCGTCAATCCCCTGATGGCAGTGTTTCAAAAGTGCCTCTTTAAAAAGTCACGAGAGTCACGCAGCCTTTCCTGTTTTACACTCAGCCAAGAAAACAGACCATCCACTCTCAATGTGCAGGATTTATACAGTAATTGAAGACACTGGCACTTGCCTACCCTGCTGTGAATGGCTCAAGCCCATATACAGCACATGGTCAAACCAACCCCCCCAACCTGACCACTGAACTCGGCTTTCTCCTCCCTCACTACAAAGGGGTGCCCACCTGCCACTCAACAAAGTCATGACTGTTTGCTGTCCTGGCTCCTCAATATTGACAGCACCTTTAAATGAACTAGATTAATAAACTCTTGTTCCTCCCATGCTGCGTTGTGGCAGCAGCCACATATGAAGCATATACGCAGCAGTCATTGTATACAAGGCACTCCCATTCCTCCCAAATCTATTTGTTTTCATCCAACTGTATATGATTTGGTATTGTCTGGACTGCAACTGACAAAAAATGATCAATAAAGGAAGAACAAGCTGAGGGCCAGAGAGCTCTCAGCACTTGGTGAGCTGGTGGGCTCACCTGGGAGAAAATCTGCCAGAGGAGCTGGAAAACACCACTTAAATCTACTCTCCACGGACTGCAAAAAGCCAAATGGGATACACAAACAGGCTGAATCATTCAGATTTTTTAAAAGAATCCTCATAAGTGGTATGAAGTCATTCCCTGAATATTCATTAATTAATATCATAATTAATATCATTAATTGGCCAAATCATTTTCACTCCGCCTTTGACATCAACTACATTTTCTCCGTCTGCTGAACTGGTCATATCAGGACTGAAAAACAGACACACACACACACACACACACACACACACACACACACACACACACA
>CALSBV010012313.1:177602-204505 GCA_943590825.1 Bovichtus diacanthus
ACACACACACACACACACACACACACACACACACACACACACACACAAGCGACAGGAAAACTAATCTTTGCCAATACACCTGATTGTCAAAGATGCTTTCAAGAAAAGACAACAATAGGAAGTAGAACAGGTTGAAATGTTCTGGGGAATTGTATGCAAAATTACTTTTTTGTCACAAGGTTTGAATTGTTTTTTAGTTTGTCGCAGTTGTCAATAGTGGTTGCACAACAAGTAATAGTTGCAGATTAACTGTAATATAGATGCAGCTATAGCAGAAGCTTGATTTTAAATGTGATTGGACCCTTCTGTTTCCAGCTGTTGATTGAACATGGATGATGTGTGGCTCTTCAAAACCATGTGCCGATGTCACCCCAAATTTCCATAAATACTACTTGTGTCAATAAATATTGACAAAAAATCCTATATTCCCAAGAATAAGTATAAAACAAGACTTAAAGTCATGCTTGTGGCTCGGTAAGGCTGTACATTTAGCTGTAGAGCAATAATTTGAACTAAATGCTACCATCATCATGCTCACAATGATAATACTTACATGCTGACATTTAGCAAGTTTCAGGGCGCAGTCACACACGTGTGAATGCAGTTGAGTGACCACCGCTTGCCAAGGCGATATGCTTCAGACTCTACATGATGCAAAGATCCAAATTTACTCCCCCAATGAAAGCAAATGTTTTATTCGCCCCTTTGCTCGCATAGAATGGAAGTGAACGGGAGGCGAATGTTCATTTTAAGTGTGTGATCGTGCTAATGCTTGCTATGTTATTTCACCACAGGGTCCAGCTGATGCTGATGAGAATGCCTCCTGAGGTGCAGTCATTGGCATCAAGGGAGAAGAGCAGTGGGGACTGGAGCACACATCCCTGGGGGGCGCCAGTGCTGGATGTGATTTCCCCAGCCTGCTGCCTGCCTCCTGTCTGTCAACAAAGATCCACTGACAGGAAGGGGCTGGTACAGTGAGCTGGTAGGGCTGTTATGTCCTCCACGTGGACCAACACTAGTCTTTCGAAGGATTTCATGACCACAGACATCAGGGCAAGGGGCCTGTAGTCATTTAATCCTGTAATGTGGAAGCAGATTGTGGAGTGTTTAGAACAGGAGGGGACTTCACACAGTTCCTGTGATCTATTGAAGATCTGCATGGATGGGGGACAGCTGGTCAGGATGTCCAGGCAGGAGGGTGACACGACTCTGAAAGAGCTGCCAAACAACCTGCAGTAAAACACATTCAGGTCGTCGGTCAGTTGTTGGTTCTCCACGGTGTAGAGGGGTGGTCTCCTTCAGTTATCGATGTCTTGCAGGGTTTTTTTCACACTGACACAGGATCAACCCTGAAAAACTGTTTTCAGCTTTTCAGTGTTCATCTTCTCTTTGCTACTTTGATCGGCATCGTCATAAACCCACAAGCAAGACTTAAGACAGTTTGGTTAAGAGAAAAAAAAACAGGCAGAGGTCAAAACCGGGCAGGTAAGAATCAAAAGTCTGGGAAGTCATGCAGCAGGATCAGCCAGGTAAGTAACAAGAATGCTGGAATGTGTAGCTCAATGCAAAAAGACAGCGAGGATGAGGACTAGGTCAGGGTGACTGTGGCTCAGTAGGTGGAGTGGTTGTTCACCAGTCAGAGGATCAGAGGTTCAATCCCAGCCAGTATGTCAAAGTGTCCTTGGGCAAGATACTGAACCCCAAGTTGCTCCCAGCTCCCAGTGCCAACAGTGTGTGTGAATGGTTATCTCTGATGAGCAGGTGGCACCTTGTACAGCAGCCTCTGACTCTGTATGAATATGGGTGAATGCTGATGTGTTGTAAAGAGCTTTGAGTGATCACACAGATTGGAAAATGCAGTCCATCCATATATATATATATATATATATATATATATATACTGCTGAGGTAATCATGGGAATCAGGGTCAGGAGGTGAAACTGGTTTATAGGAGGACAGGTGGGGGTGGCTGGCCTCCATGGCTTGACAAAGCAGCCCAAGTTTTGCTGTAAAACACAGTGGTTGGTTTATGTGCAAAAGGCTTTGGTTGGCACACACATGTCCTTACAAAAACGCATGTGAGAAGATGTAAGAGTGTCAGTAAGTTCATCCAAGTCTGTAGCAGCAGCATCTATAACACTCTGATCAGTGCAGTCAGAGCGGGCCTGTAACTCCAACTTTGCCTCGTTTGTCTCCTCACGGTCTTAAAAAAGGCTCAACAGATTTGAGTTTTTACCTGTAAATTGGGAGAAGATTAACCAGACAGTGATCAGTAAATCCAAAAGCTTGACAGGAGACTGAACGATGGAAGTCATTTAACACGGTGTAGCAATGTTCCAGTGTGTGCAGTGTCATTTCTGGTGGGACCCTTAATGTGCTGTATTTTGGCTGTTTGGAAGTTTTCTCTGTTAAAGTCATCAAGAACAATGAGCAGGGAGTCTAGATATGTGTGCTCCATGTTAGAACATGGTCAGCCAACATAGGCCTGAGGTGGGATATAAACACCAACCAGAATAAAGGTGGAAACATTCCGCTGTGCACAAAACTGTTTACAGTCTATGAAATTAGTCTTTAAGTGAGGACTGCATGATTTCCTTAAAACTGTCACATCTGTACTTTCCATGGTAGCTCCGTTACACTGACATTTGCCAGATGTATAAATGGGTGAGCAGTTTGAAATCCCAGTTTAGTGAAAACTGGAGAAAAGGTTTGAATTGTAAGATGTTCAAAAGTTACTCCCTGGTGAAAGGAATGGAGCTGAAACAAAAACAGCAACAGACATTGATAACCAAAATCCACCGCTAAAAGCCATATGAGATTGTTTATTTTGCTTGTTGGTTAGATGTGTTAGGAGTGGTAGCGAGAGTACAGGAAGAAGGCCATGAAGAAGCTCCGAGGTCACTGAGTTTGGAGCGGATGATGGTGTTGAATGTTGAACTGAAGTAGGTGAACAGTATTCTCACGTAGGTGCTGTTGTGGTCCAGGTGGGGGAGGGTGCAGTGTAGCGCAGTGGAGATAGCGTCCTCCATACACCTGCTCTGGCAGAAGATGAATTAGTGGGGGCTCCAGTGTTGGTGGTAGGCACGTTTAAGATGACCCTGCCTCTCAACACACTTCATGATGGTGGGGATGAAGGAGGTTTGCTTTAAATCACTGCTTTGGCAAGTGACAGGTTGAAGATGTCGGTTAGGACCTCAGTCCAGGGATGAATACTCATGTAAGGCATGCCATCAAGTTTGCTGTATATAAAGCGTCTGGCCCTGTCCCTCCTAATTTAAAGAAATTCAAAACATCAACAGTCGAAATACACATGGAAAGTGTGATTCATTATTGATCTGTCAAATCAGATTATAAGAATCCTTACATCCATTGTCATTTTGCGATACTTAAATAAGTATTATTCATATTATAGACTAGAACTACCATAGATAGTATGCAGTCTTTGAGAACCATCTGTAATATGAGCTGAATGTATTCAGGTCAGCATTGACCACACAACATCTTTCTATCAACCGAATACCATTCATAGTGCAAAATCAGACTAATACAATTAGATGAGGGGTGTGCCAGGGGCTTCCCATTATGCCATCATCATCATCCTCATCCTCATCATCTTATTATTGTTTACGTTTGCATGACATCACAGAAAGTCAGAGCAGGTCGGACAGAAATCTAACTGATGACCGAACATATGAAACAAGCCAATCAATGAGTGTGCAAGTCCATACTTAACACTAGCAAAAGAAATTGGGCCAAAAGAAGGCACCAGAAAAATATCAAGCTTGTTGCAAAGAGAGGAGTGAATGCCAGGAAACACAGGAAAGCAATGTTTTCTAACAATGGAGCTCGTAACTACAACCAGAAGATATTTCCTGTCGATTAAAAAGTGCTATATTTCCTTTTACAATGTAGTGGAGTTAAAGTCTCATAAACTGAAAACCTTAAATGAAGTTCCGGTCTTAAAAGTTTACCATTATATAACTAGAAACAATGGGACAGAAAAAGAGACATGAAAAACAGATAGAGCCAGTGAGGCTTCGAGACGATCAGAGAGACGGATGAAATGGGCCGGTGTCCCAGGGAGCATTCTTCTGTTGACGAGCTGCTAAAAAGCCCTGAGCCATCTATCTGACGTATTACTAGGATACACTTGGATGTGAAGAAAGTTTATTTCACTGTGATATGATCATTATTTCTAGTAAATAATACGTACTCCACAATGCGAGACAATGGACAATTACTAAACATTTTCATACTTTTGACAGGTTTGAAGTTTATCTTTTTTTCTCAGTTTATAAGAACCTGCTGAAATCATCTGGTCTTATCTTCTGGACATAGCTGGCTCTGATAATTGACAAAGATGTCATCATGGGTTGTGGGCATTTTAAAAGATCCTCCCCTTCCTCCCATTGTCTCATGAATCAACACTCCTCTCTAACCGCCTCTCTCATCGGGGAAGTATGATAAACAAGACAAGTGCGATTTATTCTGTCTGGAACTGGACTGCAAATAAACTTTTAACTACCCAGTTCCTTGGCTCAGTCTGTAGCCTATCACACAGATGAGAAAGACGGAAGAAGGAAGGGAAGAAAGATTGAGGGCAGGTTAGGAATGAGGCGAGTCTGGACAGGCACATGAGACTGAAGCTCTATTTCTCCACCTTCAGTCAGATCCATGTGAATCTGCAACGTTCTCTCAAAACTCCAACATAAATATCTATTTTACTGTTCCGTATTTCTGACGGATGGAACCTATAGATTAGTCTGGGTTGTCAGTGGAAGTTAACAAGCCACCATTATTGCAGTGACACCCCACGTGTGAGCCTGCATATAACACTGTAATGTATGTCAATTATTCACTTTCAGCTTTCCGTCAGAAATTTGTTCAAAAGATTCAGTAGAACTGAATGTTGAAAATATAGTCATCAAATGCTATTAAAATTACATCTGTTGTCCAGTTTTAACTAACAGCTTGCCGTCTTTTGTGTAAAAACCACAAGCCTCCACTCCATGAAATCATTTTTTCTTTTATGAAACTATGCAATCCAGGTATTTTGGATGCCGACAAAGGATGAAAACGGGACAGCTGAAGGCCGCGAGGGCTACCTACACGGTTATCAGCTCCACAGACTCTTCATTTCCTGGCCAACCTTCCACTTTTACAATGCTGTTTTCTTTCTTTATACATTTCTTCCAATAACAAACAAGAAATCATGGAGTTTGATGAATAAAATCATAACTCACTGTGGAGGACAGAGGTGCCGAATTAATGTTATTTTTTCCCCAAAGCCGATGTCATAACCGATCGTATTTAGCACATTCACACAGACTTAACTTAACTTGACAACATAAGGTTTGTGATTCATATTTATCTACATTTATCAAAAACCCAATGGAGAAACTCTATTTGAAATCTGTTTTGAGAACCTTGAGTCTATGCATGTACTAAGAGAGCTGGATACCAAGTAAAGGATAGGCAAGTGCTCTGCGCAATGACAATAAAGTTGTCTCAAATCTAATACAATACGCTCCAAAAGTGTGCATGCAGATGGTGCATAGAGTCGTGAAAGTGAAATGTCATTCTGCCGTGGACATCTGCACAGATTGATATTGATATGGGAAGGCGACAAAACGTACGTCACATGGACTCGTACGGCTAGTTGTAATATATTAATTCAGGTTCAAAATGTGTCTTTTCCCCACCGTTGTCATAGTACATTGATGTTGTAGCTGATCTAAATTCCAGGTTTTCCTACAAAGGACATGGCAAAGTTTTCTTTCACTACCATCTTTATTTTGCAAGAGAAAAATGGAATTTTCAAAAGAATAATTCTGTCCATGTTGGACTCTCCAGGGTGACCACCTTCACAGAGGCCATCACAGTAAAGACATTTGCTAATTGTTTCACAGATGTTGATCTTGCAGCACCCAGACATCACCGCAAATCCATTCGAGAAAAACAAAGGAAAACCATCCCTCCAGGTCACACAAAGTTAACAGTCTGGTGTGTTTTCTGTTTGAGCCGGTGTTACTGCAGTTATACTAATTTGTTCAGTTGAGTCAGACAGGAATTCATCTTGTTCTGCTCTTCCCATGTTTCTGCATGTGTCAGAGCTGCAGATCTAGTCCTTGTAAGGACAGAGGCAGGTTCAGACACAGTGTGAAAGAACACCCACATGCTCAATAACATGGAACGTGTTTTATGATAACCTAAGGCTGCAACGTTATTACCGACACCCAAACCAAGGACATACTCTCCCTTACGCTTTGGATTTACAACCAATTCAACCATGTTATAATTTCTTCCTAATATACAGAAAATGCATCTATATTTCCAAAAAGAAACTGTAAAAGGTAAGATCCAAATGAATTGAAAGGTATCCAGATGGATAGATCGTTTACTCAAAGAGTGTAAAACTGATCAACAAGTTACAAGTCTATTGATCTCCTATAGAGCTCAAAATGAGGATTATTCTCAAACCCATACATGTGACTTCATTTGAATTGACTGAATTTAATCTTAATTTCTATGAGTTCATATAGCACCTTTAGGAATCTACATCTCTGAACTGTATAAGCATGGTAGAAGCTGCATATTCCCTGTAATATTTGGATAGTGGTGGGAAGAGTTTATGGGACACAATAAGGTTATTCATGGACTCACAACAGCATGCCCTCCTCTGTTTGTAATAAAAATAATGTCATTCCTGGAAAATAATCACTACGGCTGTTCACCATCTTGTCCGTTACTGTAAAGTAATGCGTATTTATAAAAAAGAAAAAAAAAGAAGGTATATTTATGTGTTGGATTAAAGCATGTGCTGATGGAAGATCGTGTTCACGCATGAGTTTCTATGGTGACACCACTTGCTTACATATGCATAAAACTGATTTAACACTGTAACCCGCCCTCTATTGGTTTATGGGATAGCTATGTCACTGTTTTTCTTGTTATGTTTGTCTGTCGTATTAATCTTTAATAAAAATCCCCAAAACAATAACAATAGAAAAAAAAAAAAAGAAAAAAAAAATGTGTGTGTGTGTGTTGGTGAACATACAGGACTCAGGATCACCTACCTACTCTGAAGTTGGGTGCTGTCAGGGTGTCTGTAGCATGGCCGTTCTCACTGATGATGGTGGTGGTGTTTCCCAGCTCGCAGTTGTTGTGACATCTGCCTCCTATGCAGGTTAATTTGCAGATGGTTGGTGTGAAGACCACCTTGATCCTTCCTGTATGGTTGCCCACTGCCACAGAAAACATGGCAGAAACCAAGAGGAGGGGGAGGGAGAGCAGACGAAGTGTGGTTATTCTTTGATCCATTGGAAAATGTTAAATCACTTTCAAGTTCAAGCTCGTCACAATCAACTGCCGAGGCTTCAGTCAAAACAACAACACAAGATGTACTATGTAATTTTAAGGAAATTAAAAAACGTGTGATGTGTCTCCTCCCTGCACTTATATACTTCCAACTACCCCTCTCTATCTGTTTCTCCTCCTCTTCCACTGCTCCTAAATCCAGTGGCGCCTCTGAAACGTGAGCAGGAATAAAGAAAAAAAATCTGGGAGAGAGAGAGAAGTCAGCAAACAAAACTCTGGGATGTCTTCCAATCCTTCATTATAAGTCTCTGAGAGGTGGATAATGGCATCTGAGCAGACCGAGCTTTATTCCAAAACAGACAAGCGGCAGGCATGCCACCTTCCGCTGGTGTGCCTGCTTTCCTTACTTTCTGGTTTCCTTCTTATTCTATCTTTCTGCTTAGTTTCTCCCATTGAGTTTTAGCAAACTGTGCTCAGGAACTTTAGCACCTCAAATAAAGAAAAAGAGCTCCAAAATTCCTTTGCTATGAGTTCACTCAGAGATCAGGAAGAAGTTGCTGTAGACTTTAGAAGTAGTGTAAGACAAAGCTTATCTCCCCGTATCCGTGTCTGCTGAGTTCTTCCCCCACCCGCAAAAAACGTCATTACAGACGGGAAGAAGAAATGAGTGAGGAGTACAAACTTTCACAGAGATACTGGATCCCCTCTCAAAGTGTCTGACACATTTAATATTTCTACATACTGTACACCAATACCTTCAGGTACATTTTTCCGCTAATTATTTCAACTTAATTCATATCTCCTCCGGTGTGGTTGTTCTTGGCATCCCTGTGTCAGCTCCAAACCCCTGTCTCCAGTGCTCAGTGCTTTGTCTGTGGCTGTCAGCTGTTCACACCAGAGAGTGTAGACGCATGGAGTAAAGCCAAGCAGCCTGTCTTCTAAACCTGAGAGGCAGGAAAAAACGCTGTATAAGACGCCCTGGGCTACCTAAACATTAGCTAATAGGTGCAAAAATTAACTATTAACGAGGGACCTAATATGATGTAGTGGTTACAACCAAATGCCAACGGAAAAGGTGGTTTTAGAAATGCTGCCAGGAACATATATGGAAGTCCAAGATTTAAAGTCTAAACATGGTTTGCTCAATTGATGGGAAGATTATTCACAAAAAGAAATAAGAAGGAAAAGGGAAGGTACAGTAACTTTGGATGGGGAAAGTGAAGGGGACATATCATGAAAAAGTCACTTTTCAGTGCTTTCTGCACATGTATCGGAGTATCTGGAGCGCCTACCAACCCACAAGCTTTGAGGTAAGACAATGCAGTCAGTTCTTTGTGGGCTTCAAGAAGCCTTCCTATGTCACATGTAGGCTCATTAGATTGAAGTTGGGTATCGTTTGGATTTGAACTATTTCAATAAGTGTTTGGTGGAGCGAAAGAGAGAGAATGGTGGTTGTGCCGACAACAAAAGGTTTATTTTATAGGATGAACACCTTGGTTTAATAATAGAATATATAGCATATACACTGTTTGTATAGCATAACATTATCTGAAATATGTACAATTTAACTTAAAATAGCAAGACAACCCATTTTTAAACATGTGAAATGATGTTAAGGATCGTATGTTTGAGTGAAGTTGTTCCAGTCTGACAGAGCCTGAAACATGAATGCTCTCCTTCCAACTGCTTTTCTGACTGTAGGAAGGGAAACAAGCATTGTGTAGAATGCCTTAAATCATACATTGTGGAATATGGTAACAAACACTGTTGTGGTAATGAGGTGAGCTCCCGACAACACAGCCCTCAGGTTCATAGGAGCACCCAAACCCCTCCACCACGGTAAGGTGATGGTTCTCGTTTATACCAGTCAGTTTAAAAGTGTGGCATAGATATCTGCTTCAGGGGAGGAATAAGCCACTTCAAATTCTCTTCACACGGATATAGACAAGCGTTGTATTGTTTTCTTTTCAAGCATTTCCGTATTCTACGCAATCATAACATCCACACTCATCCTAGCCCTTCAAACTACTTGTTACAGCAATGATAAATCCTCTGAAACCTCCCTGCCTCCTCTGGCTTCACTTCGATGCCTCTGTGAGTATGCACACGTTGCTGCCAGATTTGTTTGGTTGTGTCGAGCATATGGAAAGAGAGTCAGGAAGACATCTCAGACACAACACACACATCAATCAACTTGAAGGACACAAATGTTGAGGGTGACATTCATCCAGGGAGGAATGACTGAAGTTTGAAATGAATCATGTCTTTGCCTTCTTTCTGATGTTTTTTCAAATGGACCGCTGGAGGTTTGTGTGATCCATGTAAGGGAATGAAAGTGCAGAGGCCTCAAAGGTAAAGTGTGTGCAGTGCAGATGCTGAAGTCAGCATTCACTAAGA
Organism: Bovichtus diacanthus; assembly: GCA_943590825.1. Lineage (NCBI taxonomy): Eukaryota > Metazoa > Chordata > Actinopteri > Perciformes > Bovichtidae > Bovichtus > Bovichtus diacanthus. Next base: position 187,317 of record CALSBV010012313.1, read on the forward strand.
GCACATTTACATTTGAAGAGTAATTTGCAATGCTTCCGCATCTCATGGCTGTCAGTTACTTGCAGAAAATCAATGCGCAGGTTAGAACTTCCTCTCCCTTGCCTTCTTGATTTAGAGGCAAAGTCTCTTATAGAAGATTGTATATACAGTCGAGTAATTTGGCTCAAATACAGTTCAGCTTTTACACAAGAAAGATGTGTGTACTGTAGGAAGTTTACTGATTCATTTTCAATCCATGCAAATTACTGTTACTAGTATGAACATGTGTGTGTGTATATATATATATATATATATATATATATATATAGGAATACAAATGAGTATCAAGAAAGTATCATGATATCTTGACTTTTTCTGTCCCAATCTTAAAGGAGAACACACATATTGGATATGTAGTGTATTCACTGTATTCATATCTGTAGATAATAGATCTCTTACTGTAAGCATTGCTGTAATTACAATATGAACTATAAATGTTACACTTGTACCTGCACTTCCTACTATGTTAATACAGTATACATCTTAGTGTATTCATACACACTGTGAATACTGTTCATACTGCTCATACTTGATATCTAGTGTAGTCACGCTCTTTACTGTTTCATTTATTCCCTATCTTATTCTGTATATTATTAGATACATTAATCTGCACTTAACTGCTTTTTGCAGCTTTTCTGGTTTAATGCTTAACCGCATTTCGTTGCGTACCCGTACCCTGTGCAATGACAATAAAGTTGAATCTTTGAAAATGAAAAAGATCTGGAGTTGTGGAGTTAGAAAGAAGTGAGTTTACTGGACCTTTGTAGCCCGCTGCTCCTCTCTGCTTGAGATTAAGGCCACATTAGCCGTGACTAGACACGCACGCCAATCCCCGATCGATTTGTCGACGGGCAGTTGCATTGTGGGTAATGTTGGCACCAGGTTTTGGAAAGAAAGAGGCATAGCTGCATCAATTTTGATTCTTTATTTTTTGTTAATTTTCCACCGTGATTTCAATAATGCTGTAGTAGTGCAATGCTAAATAAGTGTAATTCTCGTCCAATGCCGCCATGAGAGGTCAATGTTCCAACAACACTTGTTGGATAAAGAACAACTTTATTTAGACACCAACCCGTTTCAGCTTGTGGCCTGCATCAAGGTCATTGGCATAGAAGTGATTAAGGCCAACCAAAGAGGGGCAATGTCAAACAAAAGAGTCCAAGAGAGACGATCTTTAATTTTTTATTTTTACCTCAAAGGTTTGTTTTTTCCAGGGAGCATGAATGATGACTTCTCAATTAATAAGTCACTCTCGTGGTGGTTTCTAACTTCTGGATGATCCTAATGAAGCCTACAAGACGAAACGAGTTGGTCCTAGAATAAATTGTATTGTATACTACAAGTGTTGCTGGAGCTTTAGAACTTATGAACTCTGATTGCGCACCATCATGGCACTCTTATCACTGTGGTGATGGCAAGTTGATCCTCTCTGCCCAAACCTTCAGTCAGGGCCAAGACTATTAACATTTGTTTGAGGGTGTTTTGGCAGTGTGGGAGAGCTGGGGGATAGTTGAGGGGAGACGGGGAATAACTTTCCCAGATGTGGCATCAAAGCCAGTTGCTGACAGGCTGTCTGTCGCGTGAGACAGAGCTGAAAGAAAGGCTGCGAGCTTCCTGTTTTAGAAGAGCAAACATGTCTGTTACTTTCACAACGTGTAGCGCTGACTGCATACTGGGTAAAAAACAGCTGTGCTATTCCCATTAATTTAGGCTCAGTGGCCTTAAGTGCTTTTTGTAGTTATACAAATGTACAGTCAGTGGGAAGGAGTTCTGGTTCAAATGTTTCATTGGGCCCCAATCTCATCACATACAGACCCCCCCCTTTCCACCACACAGATATGTATAACTCTACTTTGGTAGGATAGAGGTTGCAGTGTCCAGAGAATCGAACCGTCAGGATTTCACCTGGATGACCTTCAATACTATGTTTACAGGTCTGTCCTTATTACCACACATGAACTATGTAGCTATCAATAAAGTAAAAACCCCAATGTGTGCAAGTGTCTTATTCTTTATACTATTACCAAAGTTGGAGTTACCAAAATCAGATTTTTTATCAATTCCTACACAAAAGGGGAAAAACTGCTGAGGAGTGTTTATTGTGCTACTGATGCATCCACTAAATGTGAACTCAAACCCAATATATATTTACAATTAGGGCTGCAATAGCTGGTTCCATTTTGGATTCAGTTCCAGGTTGACAGAAATACCCAGATTCACTAAGCCCTGATTCTAGCAAATCTTTTCTCCCTCCCCACTTTCGAAATATACAAGGTAAGTAAAGAACAACTACAGTGTACAAAGTATTTTGTAGGCTCATTTTACAGCTGGTGCCGACCATGGTTTTCACCAGTTGAAATGACAAATGTTGCAGGTGGCAGAAAATACCAGCTGTAGCTAGTTAAGGTTTATGTTAGGGCTGGGTGATATGTTCAATTTATTCGATTAATTAGAATTTTTCTTTTGCACTATGTGTAAAATGCCTACATCGTCAAAAATCGAGTTTTTAAAAAAAGTTTATTTCTAGTCTAAAAGTAATGTAAAGTAGCTGGCAGCGTGCGCCCTCTTCTGATTCCAGGTATCTCTTTACTCCAGCTGGCTCAGTTTGTGTTTGCTGACTCGATAATATCTTAAGTGGGGAAGCCACAGGAGTCTTAACTGAAGCATGCAACACGTGAGGGATATATGCATATGTAACGACACAGCCTTGCAGGTGGTGTTACTCTGTTATTACTGTCTTTTTGCAGTTCTTCTCTCTTTAAATGGAACGCTGGAAGTCATTCAAGTAGCACCTCTGTTACTGTTACTAATGTTGAAACTGAACCTGAATGGATTCAATAAAGGTTTCGAAGGGTTTCGGATTTGATGAGCAGATGTGACACTAGATTCAGACTCCATAAAAAGTGTTACTGAACCCATTCCCCACATATTTAACTACAGATAACTTAAGTTTACTTACGGTGTCCACTTCACAAGGCAGGCATCATGATGTGGAAAGTATAAGTTTGTAGTCATAATTGGTAGACATGTAATTCTATTTAGACGACCAAAACATGCCTGGAGTGTAATTTATAGAAAATAATTACGATTGAAATCAAAGTATTGTTCAGGAAAATTGCCTTTGGATATTTTTGTCAGCTCCAGTCAACTCTATCTCAACTTTCCTTGTTTAAGTTTTGTGTTAGTGAAGCCAGGGGCAGGGATGTGTGTTGTACCTGGTGACAAAAAAAAAACGTTTTATTCTTTCTGCACGGCCCGGTACCAAATGACCCACGGCCCAGTACTGGTCCGCGGACCGGTGGTTGGGGACCCCTGATCTAAGGTATCTGGTAAGTCATAAACTGTATTCAAATAAGGCACGCCTTGAAATAGCACATGGCTTCGCTAAATATCCATTTAAAAGCCATACATAAAACATGTCACTTCTTCCCAACAAATGTATGCAATGATGAATGATTTGGAAATGTTGGTGGCTGTATTCTCCCCCTCGGCTTTTGATGTTTTGCCATATCTCTGGCATTTACAAACTGCTAGCTGAAATTAAACTGAGCTGAGAAGGTTATTTTGAAGCTGGGTCTGGGTCACTGTGGCCATGTCTGGGTCTGCTTGAGTCTACACAGCTGTAAAACCAAGCATCCACACTGTTCTGTCTGCAGACCTCCCCTTTAATATCCCCAAGTCGGTCCATCTGGTTGTGGCCAGAGGCACAACCACTCAAACTGTAGTCTACAGATTCTTTGAAAAATATTGACTTATTCATAGATGCATACAGGCGAGTCTGACGTTGGAGTTCGGCCTTGAATTTATGACAACCCACAATAACCAACAACAAGTTGCTTAATTATAGCTGTTGTTGATCTGTCAGATCTAAAAGACTTTGACTGCCAGCCAAAGTTGGTAAAAACATTTTTTTTTTTTTTCTCTAAATGGTTTGGGCAGATCAGAAATAAAATGTGTCTCATAAAAATGTGAATGCCACAAGCCAATGGCACGCGTCATAGGAACCTAAGCCTGTATGAAACGTATTAGCTGTTTTACTATAAATACATATAATGCACAGGAAACACATTGAAAGTTGCTGGCAGTGGTCTTGTCATGCCTTTGTGTGTCAGAGCCATTTAGCACTGGGTTCCACTTTAAACTGTAAATGGAGATAATGTGTCTTCTGTAGGAAGGCTGTTTATCGGGGTAGATAACACGTATTCAGAGGCTCGGCTCTCCACAGCCTTCCCCCATTCATATCCATCCAGACCCTAGTTGTTTCAGCAAATTGAGGGGTTCTCCCCCAGATGACACAGTTACTTTATTCCATCTCTTCTATCCTAACTCTCACACTCTGTCTGAAATTACCCTTCAGAAAATTAGACTAATAACTCATTTTCGACAGCCCCAAGCAGCAGGCAATGCTTAAGTCTTTATGCCATTACCCCTAGAGCTGCAATTTGAACAAATCCTCTAACTGCCCAATTGCGAGCTCCATATTCTCTCCATATCCTCATAGTGTTAGAGCAGATGTGATGTGTTGTGTGTTGCATGTGTATATGTGTATACATTAAGGTGGAAGGTTTTTCCGTGGTTTTAAAATGATTGCTTCCCAGGAATATATCACGTTTCTTTCTAGGATTCACAGGATTTCTCGCCATAAACAAAGTTTGACCTTGAAAAAAAAAACAACAGATAAATATTTATAAAATCAAATCCAAAGTTTCTGCTGTCAACCTTTCAAGTATGTTGATTATGTGGTAATATGTTTTGGTCGAGCAACAATTCCTTAGAAGGTGCTCTTTTTTTGACATTTTGAAGAGACAATGCTAACCATACAGAATCATATGTTCTTTAAAGAGTTAGCAATGCTCTCATATAACATTGGCAGAATCATGACAGTTTTAAAAAGTATCAAAATCGATACAGCAGAAGAAGAAATATCTTGTTTTTTTAATCCACACATTCTACTTCCTTGTCAAAACCTGCCACCTACATTACCCATAATGCAACAGTTTGGCTGGAGGTTCAGGTAAGTTATGCTAGTAGCCTCAAGCAGAGATAAGGAGCAGACTACAGAAGTCTGTTAGCCTGCGTCTTTCTATCTCCACACCCCCAGATTTTGTTCCTTTTCAATCCTATAGTCAAAAAGCTCCCTCTGGAGAGACAACAGGCTTTCTAGAACTTATTTCACATATGCAGTGGTACTCCAACGCCTAGAAACATACTTCAATGTCGAAATCGATGGAATTTCCCTTCAAATGTTATATAGCCTATATGGGAGTGTTAGACCATCTTCATACAGTAGTGCTGATCTGAGGATATTTCTGTGTGCAGTAGCAGGGACGGGAAATATGTCACATGCAGCCAGATGGCATGTTTGAGGAGCAGGAGCATTATTCTTGGACAATTAGTTGTAACACGAACGTCCGCACGTCTGATCGAACCACTTGTTGAACTGTGTGCATTGTTTATTTGCAGATGTTACTCTGCAGAGTCTGTTGCTCTGCAGAGTCTGTTGCTCTGCAGTCTGTTGCTCTGCGCTTCGTTCACTTCGGTACAGACATTCATGGTCCCCAGAGCATAAAGCCTAATGACATTGGGGACTCCTGATTTATTTCTTTAGCATCAACAGGAGGCTGACATTTTTAGCTTTCAGTGAAATATTTTCACAAATGATGGATAGATTGTCATGAAATTTGGTACACATATCTATGCTGCCATAAGGATAAATCCCAATGACTTTGGTGACCCTCTAACTTGTCCGATGGTGTGACCATAAGGTTCACGTTTGTGGACGTTTGTGAATTGTCTCAACAACGATTGGATGGACCAATGGATTTCAATGAACGTTGGTACAGATAGCACCACCATCACATTTTAAGTAAAATGTGTCAAAAGTCCGTTGCTGGTATCAAATTGGGGACCTTTACATAGAATGTGTCTTGGAGGAGCAGCTTTTTTAATTGTCACTGCAGACATAGAAAAGAAAGCAGAGAAAAATGTAACTCACTATCACACTTTTTTTCCTTTATTTTTGACTCTCCTCATCTTCCTTCACCACTGCATATCCTTAAAATCACCCTGACTGTCACGAGTTCCACCCACTGTTAGTTTGTTTAAATGTTGGTTTGCCTTGTCATTAATTCTCATCATTTCAGATCCTGTTTCCTTCTCACTGCCTGCTCATTCCCCTCTCCTGTTCCCCAGCCAATCTCATCACCTGCTCCTCATTTCCTCATTAGTCTCAGTGTGTATACACCAGTCCACTCCCACTTCCCTGCCAGATTGTCTTGTGTTTTCCTGACAAGCGCTCCACCGTTAGTCTAGTCTATCTGTTTGCCTGACCTGCCTGTTTTCACCCTGCCTGCTTGTTTCTGGACTCTGGTTTTTCTGCCTGCTCCTTACTGGAATTGTATGCCTCTCAGACTGATTTGCCTGTTTTGACCCTGCCTGGAACTGTTGAGTAAACTGAACTACATTGTATTCTGCTGCTCTCTGTGTCGTGCTTTTGGGTTCAGGTCTGTGGGTTCCAGTGAACCTCACACTGACTTCTGTAAACTGCATATATAACACGTGCAACATGTGAAGCGCTCGACGACAGCTAGGACAATGCACTCAAAAGTCTTTTCCAAAGTATGATTTTCCACTTGAAATTTTCACTTAATTTTTCACTTTTCACACAAGAACATCATTTAAAGGTGATCTGTAGGGTGACTTACTCACCATGGATGGGGTTGTGTCCCACTGTTAGGGGGATCGGCCTCTCAGGTTGGGACTGGATGTTCGTCTGTGTGTGCGTGGTGTGTGTGTGGTAGTATTTGGGCTTTATAATGTACTGCTGGCTCTGGCCTGGGTGCATGGGCATGGGCCGGACCCTGGAGGGAAAGAAAAACATAAGTTGTCAAAAAGAATACGTAATATTTATAAAAAAAAAAAATTTTTTAAAAACATTAAGAAAACAATGTTTTAAACACAAACTTCTTAAAAATACAAAACATGACAAAAACATATATCCATGCACGTCAAAATCATTCCCGTTTTCCAATAGCCACGACTGAGTTTTGAATATTATTCACTATCTATGCAGACCTCTCAGGACTTAATGGCTAAGTTGACCACAGAGGCAATCTCCCAAACACTTCATCTATTACATATTACAGCAGGTGTTTTTCCTTTGACAGCTAATAGAAACTAACTGCTGTCACAGCAGCGACTGTTGCAGACAGAAGAGCTTGAAAGTGTCAATCTATAGTGAAGCGGCATCTTTCTGCCCTCCATGATTCACTGTGGATTTACTCTTTGGAGTCTGTGATCCTTGCCAGCGCCAGTCTATTAATGATTTGATTTAGATTTATTTCATAAAAGACATATACCCAGTATCTGAAATGCACTGTCCTTGGATCAATCCTCTTGAAATAACATCACTTCCTCATGTGTTCTTAAAGCCCATCAACCTCCACTTCCTTTTACCAGCCTTCTTCTCAGCCTGGGCCTCTACCAGATGATGATGGCCAATGATGTTCTTGAAAACAGCACAACAGACACAGACATGTCAGAAAAGGTGTCCTCTGAGTATGGAGCAAAGTACTGAGCAGACACTTATGAACTTGCCAGTACAAATAAAATATTGTGCCATATACACACACAGAAAAGTTTCAGTTTTACAAGTTCTAGAGAAGCTCCACATCAAGTCCCAAGTACACATGGGTAAATCTTTATTACACATATCTAGGTATGGTACATTAACTAGTAGAAATAATCAGGTCTACTTGAGTCACAAGTCCTGGACTTCCCCTTGAGGGGCTGCAAAACATCTGGAGTAACATAAGATGCTTGGCAGGTGAGGTATGTGTAAAGCTTACGAGGACACCTGGTTTAGTCTAGCCCCATGTGTTTCCTCATCATTCTGTATCTAACGCCGTGGTTCAGGCACAAAGTCATCAATCAAAACGTTATTTTTAGCCAGGACTTTACAACATGACCAACATGACTGCATGGATAGCAATGTCGGTCTGTCTGTTCACCACTTTGGTCCAGACTGAAATATCTAAAGAACTATTGGATGGATTGAGATGTGTTACAGACGTCCATGGTGCTCAGAGGATGAATCCTACTGACTTGTGCTTCCCTGACTTTTTCCCTTGCATCACCATGAGGAGGTTGGCATTAGTGGTTTTGAGTGTAATACCTTTACAACTTTTGGATAGATTGTCATGAAATTTAGTTCAGACATTTTATGCTCCCCTCACGATAAATTGTGGTAACTTTGGTGATCCGCTGACTTTTCATCAGCAGGTCAACATTTCAGTCTGTCAGAAACTTGGGTCCTGTTATGGATCCTGGTTGTGCCTGGATCGCGGATCGTTGCTGTTCTTGTTGCCATGGTTCTGCTTTAAGCCCAATGCTACTCTTTTTTTTTTATTAGTCAGATTTTTTAGAGTTGCTGTAGTTGAAGCTGATTTGCCAACGCAAACCACAGGAACAGGCTTCAGAAGACAGATAATAGAAATGCTAAATGAGAGATTGTTCTGAATAACAGAAACAAGTAAAACAGAGGCTATTCCCGACGTAACATAATGACTTCGGCTCTCTATTGGACTGCCATAAATCCAAACAGACTGCAGCCACTATTCTTCATAAGTAGTAGGAAACTATACACTTTTGTCAGCCAGCTTAGAAGTATAGCCGTACCAATACTGGATTTTTCAGTGTGGATATTTTAGTGTGGATAAAAGAGATAAAAGTGTATATATATAGTTGCTAAAGCGACAGCCGATAGCTCCCATGAACTTTGCTACATTTGTTTTTCAATTAATGTTTTTTCATCTTTATTACTGGAGCATGTGTGGCATATGAAAGAGATACACTCATCAACATCTGAGAAGGGAGCTTCGGGATTGGAAAAAGTGCTGCAGACCTTGAGACTCATGTTTAATAACACCTCGTTATTAAATATGATAAACCTGTCTTTATTATCTGGCTATGTACCACAATTCTTTAAAGTAGCTGTACTAAAACCTCCTCTTAAAAAGCCCTGTCTTGATCCAGAGGTTTTAGCCAACTATAGGCCGATATCTAACCTTCCATTTCTCTCTAAAAATCCTTGAGAAAGCAGTTGCAAAACAGTTGTGTGATTTTCTACATAACAATAGTTTAGTTTAGTTTATAGTTTATTCAAGATTTTTCAATCTGGATTTAGAGTTCATCATAGCACAGAGACGGCTCTGGTGAAAGTTACTAATGACCTTCTATTGGCATCAGACAAAGAACTTGTCTCTGTTCTGGTCTTGTTAGACCTCAGTGCTGCTTTTGACACTGTTGACCAGGACTTTCTACTACAGAGACTGGAACATTTCACTGGTATAACAGGAACCGCACTGAAGTGGTTTAAATCCTATTTATCTGAGCGATCTCAATTTGTACGTGTTAACGATGAATCCTCCATGCAAACCAAAGTCAGTCATGGAGTCCCGCAAGGTTCTGTACTTGGACCTAATCTATTCACCTTATATATGCTATATAGGCAATATTATAAGGAACCACTCGATGAATTTTCATTGATGATACCCAATTATATCTATCAATCAAGCCAGATGAAATCGATCAATTAGCTAAACTTCAAGCATGTCTTAAGGACATAAAAACTTAGATGACCTGGACCTTCTTGAAGTTAAACAGACAAAACGAAGTTATTGTACTTGGCCCCAAACGCCTCCGAAATGCATTTTCTAATGACAGAGTAACTCTGGATGGCATTAACTTGGCCTCCAGCAACATGTTGTATTTTTAACTATGTTGTTTGTTCTGTACACACGTTACCTATTACAGTCTGTCCGTCCTGGGAGAGGATCCTCCTCAGTCACTCTCTGAGGTTTCTTCCATATTTCCTCCTCTAATTGTGGGGTTTCTTTTAAGGAATTTTTCCTTGTGCGGTGCGAGGGTCTAAGGACAGAGGGGGTTGTATCCTGTACAATCTCTAAAGTCCACTGAGACTAATGTGTAATTTGGGCTCTATAAATAAATTTGATTTGACCAACCAGCTAGACCAAATGCGACAGAGGGCGGAGTGATCACCCCAGGAAGAACAGAGGAGTGTGGCGATGACAGCTAAGCTAACCGAGCTAGGAACCTAAGGCCATTCCACTACCAAGCCTGTTCCTGGCTGATGTCCAGTCGTAGGAAAATAAAATGGATTAAATAAGACTCAGGCTAACCCAACAACGAGAGATCGAGACTGTCTCCTTACTTTCCCTGATGCTGAATTTTGTTAAAGATACCGGCCATATTTTCACCATTCACCATTGTTTTTGTTGCTGCTGTTTACATTCCTCCTAATGCAAATTCAATCTAGAATTACCTCCTGGTTGTATTCCTCTGCCAACCAGTCACGTCGCAGTTCACTTCCCTGTCTCTCCAAAATGCCATCACCTCATCATTACCAGCAGCGATGCTCGTAGTGTTTTCACCTTGTGAGTCTGAGTGTGTGCGTGTCATCATGGCAAAAGCTGCTCCTGGAGACATCTACTGTATCGGCACTACCACGGAAGCCGTTTTTAGTACTTTGCCAGGTGTTTATATTTCTGTCTGTCTGTCTGTGAACAGCTTTTGTCACAGCAATAGGAAAGATACAGTCACAAAACTTTAGAGGTGTGTAGTTGAGACCTATATGAAGGTTGAGTTTGAAGATGGCCATGGTACGAGCAAAGGCTAGAAGTAGGGGAGTAGGAAGTGGGGACCTGGCCATTGGCACCCCCAATTTACGCCACTGGCCACTGGTTTTGCAGTGCAGCTGGTATGACACCATCATTTACAAGAATGGGATAGATGTGAGGTAATAGTGACTTTGACCTTTGATTTTGAACTGAAATCTAATCAGTTCATCCTTGAGTCCATAGGGATGTTTGCGCTAAATTTAAAGAAAACCCCTCCAGGTGTTCCTGAGACATCATAATGTTGTGCAACACCTTGTTGCAGAATGGCAACATAATACCTAAAGTGTTTATATTCAAACAGAAATAAGTGCTCTCACAGTTTCTAAACCACCTCAAATATATCGTTGACATTTCTGTACTACAATTTCTTCGGACATATCGGCACGCACATACAACTTCAATCTTTACTTTTCTTGTATCCAAACAAGTACAACACTATTCGCTTTTCAAGAGAATGTCTAAAAGTATGGGCCGTTGTACTCATTTGTGCAATTCATCAGAACTAGTATACACAGTTTTAGGCATAGTGGGACAACGCTTCATACAGGCTAAATCTGTTTGAGGGATGGTGTTCTAAATGATAATGAAATGTGTTAGTAGCCCCAGTCATTTGGAGGAACTTTTCAGGTCTACCACTTATAGGAGAGAAGCTGACGTCACAAACAGTCAGAGATGACTGTCAACAGCTAAAGCTTGACACATTGCCAGATGGGACTGTTTGTGTATTACTTTTGTGTGCATCAGTGTATTTTAGCCCCCAGAGAGTGGTACTGGCTTATGGTAAAAAAACAAAAGTCAGCATGAACACACAGTATGTATGTATATGTGTGCTCATCTGTGTTTGGTCAGCTGTTAATGATCGGAACCACTAATCATCCTCTACATCCTCTTATTTCAAAAGTGAGTGTGTGAATGCCTGCATTCTGCTTGGAGATATACTGTCTTTGTATCCTTTAGCTTCTCTTTTAGGTCAAATAAACTTTATACAGTCAGCCCTGTTTACAATAGACTGAATGCCAGATCATCACTCAGCCAAATGGAGCATGTGCTCTGAATTGCGATTATGCATTGTGACATTAGTGGAGATAAGAAGCTTATCTCAACTTAGTTACAGAGATCAATTGCTCACCAACAGATAGAGGGGAAGGCTATTGCCATGAATGCAGGGGATTCTCTGGCGTATGAAAATGGAAATAATGATCACTTTATCTTGTCCACAAGCATCCATCCATCAAGCAACTAAGGGGAACCTGTCTCTGACTCCATGTGCAAGGAAATCCTTTTCAAAGTAGAAGTCTTCACAGTCCTTTTTAGTTCTCAAAATCTGAGGACATTAGGAAGCCAAGTCGGGACAGGTAGAGATTATACAGTATATAGTCTTACTGGGTCAGGGTAGGATCCTGTTCTATTGCAACAGATCTCAAGTCTGTGGGTCAATATGTCTTACACACGAGTGGATCCAAGCGGACATGCTTCTATTGACTTCTCTCTGTATTTGGGTCTTTTTTTGGGTCGACCACATTTTGGATTCGCCTTAATTGTCCTTGTGTCTATTTCAAGCCTCATACTCATTATTTTTGGATGGGCCCCTAAGGCCTCTATCCCAAAGACGTGTTTAGCCGCGATAGCCACATGGCTCTTAGTGATGGCCATGTCTCTAGGTCAGGTGGTCCACCACTTTGGTTCAGACGGAAATATCTTCACAAATATTGGAGGAATTGCCATGTAATTATGTATGGACACTCATTGTCCCCAGAGGAAAGAATCCTAGCAACTGTAATAATCCCCTGACATGTAAAGCAGTTTTGGTTTAGGATAAATATCTCAACAACTATTGGATCGATTGCCATGAACTTCAGACTTTTCCTCGAGCACCACCATTACGTTGACTTTTTTTCATTCAGTGAATGTCTGTTCAACTACTGAATGGATTGTCATGACATTTTCACATTCACATTTCCCACAAGGAACTTTTCAAAATGTCACTGTAACTTATACTTTGGTTTATGACCATATGCCTGCAAAACTAATGACATTTCCATAAACCCCAGCTGTAGTTTCTGTTCAGTTGAGAGTAGCATGCTACTGATGATGAACATGGTTCATCACATTTGCTAAACATCAGTATGTTAGCATTGTCATTGTGAGTATATTAACATGCAAGCAAATGTTACTATGCCAGCATACTGAACCTAAGGTGATGGTGAATATGGTAAACATTGCACCTGCTAAACATTAGCATGTTAAAGGTTAGGTTTACCAATGTTCAAGTCTGTCTTTAAACAACAGTCATATGGACATAAAAATAACATAAAAAGTGCTTCTTGTAATCATCCGTCCTGTTTATCCTCGGCATTAAAATATCCCCTCTTGCTACAATTTCAAAGTAAATGATGGGTGACAATATTCACAGTCCATGCAACAAATGTATTGCAAAGTTTATCTGAAGCTATTATGGGGCTTCAGTAGTCAGAGGTAGTAAAATGAAGTGGAAATCTTCCAAAGTTATGGTGTTTTTAGTAAGAAATTCCTTCTTTGTGTTTCTATCATTCCACTGCAGCTCAACCAAAATAAACTCTCCAGGCAGACAAAAAGAAGGACTTTTGTACTAAAAATGCACTCACTTTGGACGATATGCTCGCTTGATTTGTCTAACAGACTGCTGAAGCCTCAGATAACATTTTAAAATGTATTTGTAATGTACATAAAGATGACTGTGGATCACTTACATTGAAATCGCAGGGATGGCAGGTATGATCAGAAGGAATGAACACAGCAGGGAAGACTTCCACATACAGGATACACGTAAAAAATGGTGAACTTTTCTTTTAACATTGTCATCATGATAATGTTAGCATGCTGATGTTAGAATTAAACTCAAAGCACCGCAATGCCTATTGTCTGCAAAAACTACATATGTGAAATAAAACTAAAACTAGCCACGACTTCATGACAATCTTTTGATTATGTTATTTCTTAAAAGTATCCCTGTACAAAATTCCTCTGGATTGTTACTCTAAAAGATATGGTCAAGAGGTTTTCAAAAACTGTAAACAAAACATATTTATATCAGAGACTTAATACACTAGTGAAGTGATGTAGCCTTCACAGGGTTGTCCAATTAAGGATACAAGGAGAGTGCAAAGCCACAGAAAGGAGATGATAAACATGGAGGAAGAGTCATTTGTCAACCAGGCATATTTTCATCTCATTCATGTGATAGGGCCCCTGCCACAGTATAAATAAACAGAAAATGATAGCCTTGTAAATAGCTCTGCTATGACCCTGTAATGTCTTAAATAGAATAGAGCTTCTGTTTAGGTTACGCAACTATCTATATATATATATATATATATATAGTAAAGTGTATTCCACTCTGCTTTATAATATACAGTAACGTGTTTACATGTATCAATGTGTGTGTAAGATGTCCATTCTACTACATAGTTATAAAACCATGCTCTGATAAAACTTTCTGGACATTTTTTATATCACTATTCGTTTATTTTTTGTTCGTGTCTCCACATGCTGGACATGTATGTAATAAAGCAGCATTAAAGGGACTTTGTAAAGGTTTTGGACACAAGTAGCGCTGCGGAACAATGTTTTCACAAGTGGGTCCCTGTTTTGTTTCCTCTCATGCACGAAGCAATGGTTTCATACTGTTCCACTGGCAGAGAGCAGGGAAGGAGACAACTGCTAGCAAGTAAACATGCATGTAAAAAATGCATTACTTTGTTTTTTTTGTAAGAAAACTCCCCAGACCACCTGAAAACACAACATGACACATTGACCTTTATAAAGAGTAGTGTTTCTCTCTACCTGACAAATAGCCCGAAACACGGCTTTTTAACCACTACAGTAAATGCTGCACTACAGATGTAACATGTAACCCGTAGCAGACGGTGGAAGTGGGTGCGCTGAGGTAGCATCCGCTCCTACCAGGCATTTTAACACAAGCTGTTTATAATAACAAACATCTATTTATTATTTATTTAGGACAAAGTATATGCTTAAGAGTGTTTATGGCAAACGCAGCTTTTATTTCTTCTAATTTAGTTGATCCAGATTCCTTATCAACTCTGTATAAGCCTATCAAATTTCGTTCTGCGGTTCACATAAATGTTCTCAGAAATTCTAAATTGTTTATTGTTACAGAAAAAGGATTTTGGATTTTTTTCCAAGAGTTTGGGTCCCATCAGATCTAAACGACACAGTTGTTTTTCATGATCCTCCCGACCACAACCCAAGAGAAGTTGATTAGTGAAAGATTAGCTTTTTTAAAGCTGCTCTAGAGTTAAGCATGCAGCAGTAATTGCATTTTGGGGATTTTATAATGCCCCAGACACATCAGAAACACTGTTTTCTGTACATGTCGGTACGTTCGAACATCCCTCCGGATAAACAACACAGATACTGTTTTGATGGCGCTAATAACATGGCTGGGCACTTTTCTTGGGTCCTAGCATGGCTAAAAGAGATGTGCTATGGGTCATTCATTGTACATTGTTGCAACCGCTCGCTAGATCTTGCGCAGAGAATTGCAATTGACAGCTTTCGGAAATGAAGAGGATGTGTGCAACATACTTGGTTTGTGTCCCACTATATGGTGTGTGAGGACAAAGGCCATCCCAGTATATCCCTTGCATGTGGCCCTCTTTTAAAACACCGCACAAACTTAAGCAGGACCCAGGTGTTTCTGGGGTTCTGAAGCAAGCTATGAATGTCATAACCGTGTTTCTGTGTGCAGCTGCATACAACCTAAAGTCGCCTGACACAGCAGAACAATCAGGACACCATCTCGTTTCTGCAACAGCACAGCAACAGAGGAGGCCGTGGCAGAGAAATGTGAATCACTGTTGGAGCGAGAATTGTGATGAGGAGCTTGATCTAGTGAGGTGAGAAGTCAAATGCAGGCTGGATTCAGATTCAAGTGCGATAACAGCAACACGGGGGGAAAAACATTCTTGTGGATTACGTGAGCTGTAACTGAGACCGACCTGAGCTTCGGAGCAACATCGATGAAGCATCTTTACACCTAAAACTAAGGAGGCTGCGTGACCTCACTAAACCTGAAAAGTTTAACATGGTCCATGCAAACCTGCCTCAATGGGACTATTCAATGAAGTCGGAAAGCTGATCCAGCTGTGTTTGTGTCTACCTGTGTCTACTGCGTCCTCAGATCTTTCCCTGGGCTTCGTAGGCTGAAAATGAGGGAATTATTATTTATTTTGATTCTATTTTAATTGCTCTCTCCTGCGTGCAATTAACAGTGTTCTTGCTGAGTGGGATTAGTTTGGCCCCTACTTTGTGATATTTGTTAAATTGGGTCTTTTGTTTTACTATTTTATAGAATATTCTATAAATGGTGTACATCATAAAAAAGTGTTGTATGATGTAAAGTATCCTAGGCATCCAGACTAAAATATCATGAGGTTTCCGCGAGATTTTGTATGAGGTCATTAAACGCGTAGGCCACAGTTTCAGCCCCTCACTGCCATGTGACAGCCCCTACACACTACAAATTATTTTTTACTTTTCTGTTTATACAGATCAGATAAACAAGATACAACATGTTCATTCATTTAGAGGTGTTGGGAGGCGTATCCTTTCCCTTCTTTACGAGGCTTGTCTAATTCTGACTCCAGCTCTGTACTGTAAGAGCGCTACACAGATTTAGCATTGCCCTCCTATAACATTGCCAGGCTCTCGATGGAAACTTTAAAAAAGGAAATAGATGCAGCAGAACACGAGACATTGTCTTTTTTATTCTATGTATTCTTCTTCATTGACTAAAACTGGCGCCCACATGACCCACAATGCAACTCGACAACAAACAATTTCTGAGAATCTGAGATTCAGGTGTGTTATGATGGTAGCGGCCTCAAGCCTCTTGAGATGAGGAGTAATCTACAGCTCTGGTAAACTCACTTCTTTCTAACTCCACACCTGCAGATTTCTTTCATTTTCAAAACTGTAGTTCAACTGTCGCTTTCAAATATGTATATAAGTATTCTCCAACACCTGGAAAGACACTGATGTGTAAAAAAAAAAGCCTGGACTATTTCTTTAAGATGATGCTTTGAATTGAGACTCCATGCCTTAGCTGACTTACAGGCCCACAGTTATCACTGGAGCAGCAGCCTGTCTAACATGAAGAACCTGCAGTCTGTCTTTATACGGATTATACTGTGTCTACAGCAGAATTCATTCATATTATTTATGCATTATTTACATCTGTATTTATTGATATTCTTCTTTTGAACACTGGAAATCGTTTTGATGTTTCAGGGAAAATATGTAATTCATATCAAACCCGACGCTCAGGAACGATCAGCCTCACATGTGACTGAATGATGATGATAAATAAAAATGTAAATGTAAAAAGTCTTTCTTTCTGATAGACACACTCTTCCACTCTCTGAATTAAATTGTGTCCATAATAAAAGTTAA
>CALSBV010012313.1:219505-251061 GCA_943590825.1 Bovichtus diacanthus
TGCGGCTTATATTCAGATGCGCTGAATAGTCCAGAAATTACGGTACTCTTAAAATATTGCACTGCTAGCTAACACCCTTTGATCCTTCGATCCACAGTGAAACACAGTTACATATGAAGTGTGAGGTCACCATTTATGTATACTCCCACCCAAATTCAAGAGTCATTCAAAATATTTAAACTTTTTACAAGCACAGGGGTATTCAGTCACCGATAGATGCTGATAAATCCTACACACTGCTCCTTTAAAGGATATTTACATATGTTTAACATTTAACAAGAGATTATGAACAAGGAGACAAAATAAGAACGTGTTATATTTAATTACTTAAGAATAGAAACATCTCAGCCAGCTACACAGCTGGATCCATGAAAAGTAGCAACAAGAATGTGAAACACAAAAGTATGGATGACACGCATTGTACCAGTTGTTAATTTATAAAAAACTCATTGTGTTCATGTCCAAACCCTTTATTGAACAATGTCAGGCTGAATAAATGACAATGACAAAATGTCAATTCAGTCTGATGATCTGAATAGTCATAATTCTGTCTGTGACAGTTCTTCACTCTATTTTTTTCTCCTGTCAGGAAAACTTGTTTCAGGCCATAGTACTGGCCATCTCCTGTTGTACATATTTTTTGTATTTCCTTGGTCTGTCATAGCCTCCAGGTGTGTGTTAAATCTCTGGGTCAGCTGTCTTCAACACATGCATTCTTTGCATTTCTCTGCAAAAGCAGCCTTTTCATATCTCCCAGCGTAACATTTTGTTAGCATAAAGAAAAGCCATTAAAATGAGACTGAGTGACAGTAGTAACTGCTGTGAGCCATCAGCTCGTGTGGTGCGGGTTTAATGGGGTGAGTGTGGACATCATCCAGACACAATAACCAGCGACAGTCACGTCTTAATCAACTTGAGTCCCCCGTTGGCCAGTGTACTGAGGTGTCAGGGACATTGCTGAACATGTACTGTGCCCCCCCTTTCACTTTTACAACACCTGCATTCAGCACACAGCCCTCCAGTGTCTGCTGCTGATGGGCACAATAATGAGCTGTTATGGGCTTGGTCACTGAGCAGCGAAGAAAATGGTTTTAAGGGGGGGGGGTGTACAGGGCGTACAGCGCTAACAGTGCACAGCTGTCTTGTAGTGCATCTTATCTTCAATGAAAATCGGCACATTTGAGCACATACATTAGAGATATAATAACTCTAATAATGAATAATTAGCTTTGCAAGGCAAAGGTGAAGTATTGTTTGAATACCCCATTACCCAGAAACTACTGTTAGCAGAGTGGCGCGTCGATCCCCACTAACAAACAATTTGACAACATTGGAAGACGTACAGCTATTGGTTTTTCTGAGCATGTAGTTTGAAAGTCTATTAAGATCGAGGGTATGCTACCTCGAAGGTACTGCAAGTCCCCAAGGGGGTACCACAAGGTTGGGTTCTGGGCCCTCTATTATTTACTTTATACATAAATTGCCTCAGGCAGAATATAGCAAACTCACTGCACCCATTCCTGCTAAAGCTGTGGAGTATCTACAGTATGCATTCAGTAGAGAACAGCTTTGTCAGCTACAACATGTTCTAAATGCAGAATACTTCAAGAACAGTAAGATCAGCATTGTCTGAGAAAATTGTTACCAGAAAAGGTCAACAAATTAAGTTGGCATCTACTTTTAAATACTTTGGGTTTTTAATTGATGACCACTTGTCTTTTAAGGCTCATATCCAGAATGCTGCAAAAAGGTTTTTCTTTTTTTTCTGATTTATTTGATCATTTCAACGTACCCAAATATATGTGCTGTTATGTTCATTTATTAAACTCTGTGTTCCTGCTACTGTCTGACCAGGTTGCACTGGAACACTGTCTGTACATTTTGTTATTATTACATCGGAATTCGGAGTCACTCGCATCAGTGCGCTGAAATCATTTTTCGCATTCACACACAGAAACTTTCACTGGCATATACTTTGAACTGCTACACTGAAGGCTGTGGTGATAATGAGCACAACACACAGGAGAGTACAGTCAAGACAGAATCTGCATTTGTTCTGCTTTATTTGAACTGATTCTAATCCATTCAAATGCATACAAATAATATCTGACCCCAACTAAGGCAGGTCCTGCATTAAAGTAGTACTAGTTATATGATCCCTCAATTGTATTATTAAAGTTTACATATACTACGCACGGTATACCGATACTAGAAAAGTATTGCGATACCCTGCCATAAAAAAATGGTACAATACCTAATTTTATTAGTATCGGTACGTTAAGAAGGACAATGTTTTATTAAGAGCCGTATTTATGAGCGACAATGTACGACAGCGGGCTGTGTGTGCAGCGAGCGCTCTGCTTCCTCTCCCTGCTCTTACCGACCGTCCACGGCTTGTCGACAAAGAGGAATATGGCACTAAATGACTGTAAGCAAACAGTTTCGCTATACATAAGGAGTCAAGCTATACTCATGAAGGTAATACAATAATAACACGGAGGCTCCGTCTTTATTGCTCCCACATTGTCAACTGCAGAGGCCGAACATTACAACCTCATTCTTTCCGTTCTTACCATTCCCATAAAATCCTTAAATACACTGCATCACTGCTCATGAGAGGGAAGTTCAATTCACTGAGAGGCAACTCAACAATATAGCTTCCAGTTCTGCTCGCACGTTTCTAAACTGATCTTAATGAAGAGTTTCTCCAGTCCTGGTTGGATATTAAAATGTATGGAACAATAATTCAAACCTGTTGTTTTCACATCCTCCACTGTCGTGCATTGACATTGTCTAAATATTTTCTGTGTGCTTTGTTATATTAATAAAAAAGTTCTGTCATCTATTATCCCAGTACTTTTCTTGATGTTTGATGTTGTTGCCGTGGTATCGTTACAGTATCGGTATCGAGATTTTATGCAGGTATCCATCAAAGTCATCATTTTGGTATGGTGACACTAAAGCTGCGTTTCCACCGCATCTTACGACTCGACTCGCCTTTACAGAATTTCGTTTTACACTGCAGACACTACCGCCTCAGTGTAGGCGGGTAAACAGCTGTTCGCTGCAGCTCTGCCGCTTAAAACTTCTGTGTAAACGGGAGACTCTGTGAATCCTTTCATCAGCAACCAAACAGAGGAACGTCTGCACCTCTTCAATTGTAAGGCGTAGTGTACAGCGTAGTTTTACATCTGGATTAAGTGAGAAAAGGAAAATACGATTGCTCTTGGCTGTAGTTTGCTGTTTAAAAATGCCGCTTTTGTGCAGAACATCACGTGACGTGCTTGTGACGATTCTCTCAGATTAGTGTTCTGCAGAGCAAGCGGCGTCAAGTGGAGCCACAGCGTGCAGCGGAAACACGGCATAACATGTACACAGTTGTAGAGGAAGCTGTCCATACACCAGTATATTTCCCTTACTTTTTGGATGTTTTCCTTCAGGAAAGTAAACTGAGCAATTCCACAAAGTTGCAAATATGTCTTATCTGCAGGATGACCATGATGAGCTCACTTTAGTCAAATCCAACAAAGCGCCATTCTGCCCTGCAACTCAATAATCTGCCAACACTTGACTTCTTCCAGTGTTGAGGAACTGGAATGTCTCCTGATATTTTCTCCTGAATCAGAGTTTTGTTCAACTGAATCACATGTTGGTAACAACGTCTGCCAAGAAAGAAGTAAACAACAACAATGTGTGCTCGACAGAAACAGGGGTTCCACAGGGGACAGACATCTCACTCAGGTAGCCATCCACAGATACAATTACGCCTAATTATTAATTTAATAGCTTAGTATTGTATGCTCCATAAAATGGTATGTTTATCCATGCCACTTATCTGCCACACAGTTATCGTCGGCCCAGTTTAACACAAGGAACATTCCTGACTGACCGGCATTAACAGAATATGGTTAAGAGTTTGACTTATGCCATTAAAAAGACAGACGAATAGGACATTACTTTATCTGTGACTAGCTGTGTCTTTCTCTTAAACATAATACATATCTTGTGTGACAGAGTGATTGAAATGACCAAAATCACGGTGACGATATATATAACGATACAGTAATTGTTCTGTGAATTCAAATAAGAAATGGTTTAATATAACCATACCCTACTTCATCACATTTGAGTATATATATTTTTTTTTATTTGGAAGTCCCATACAAACAAAAACAACACTTGAGTTAAAAACAAAAGACTCAGAACAGTAAAACTAAAAAGAATTCTAAATGGAAGCTTTCAAGTGTCAAAGGTTTTAAGGTTAACAGGTGCAAATAATATCAGGTCCCGTCCTGTTCGTTAGATGTTTTGTGTTTGTGCTTCCTGTTTTATTTTGTTAAGTGTATGTTCCCTCTTGTGTCTGTTTCTAGTTTCCTGTCCCCAGCTGTCTCCACTCTGTTCATTAGTGCCTCCACTCTGTTCGTTAGTGTCTCCACCTGTGTCTTGTTATCCCCTCCCACTTCCCGGTGTATATAGTCTGTGTGTTGTTTGTCCTTTGTTGCCAGTTCGTCTTCGTTCTTCCATGACAAGAGTCCCAGCATTGATCCCGTTTCCTGTATTCCTGATTCCCCGGCTTCTTCGATCCTGCTTCTGTGACCTGACCCCGATTTCGCCTGCTCCCTACCTGTTGTTCTGCTACGCTGAGGACCTATCTGTGCATCGACCTTGTTTCTGTGACCCGACTCTGCTTTTGGATTTCCCCTGCATGTTTGTTTGTCTTCTATACCCAGTAAAGTATAGTACCATCATCGTTCTGTCTCTGAGTCGTGCTATTGAGTCCCTCTCTCCGTGGGTACTGGTCGTACCGTTACAGTACGAACTGGCCATTAACATGGACTCAGCCGACTCGGAGACTGTTCGTTCAGCGATCGGCGCACAGGGCGCTCGTCTTCACGCTCTGGAGGAGCAGCTATCAGCTATATGCATAGGAGTTCGGTCCCTGACGGACGGTCAGATGATGTTCCAGAACACCACCAGTCGTCAAGTGGAGCAGCTGACTAGACTGCTCCAACAGCTGGGTACGCACCTCCAAACAGCACTTCCTTTGACTTCTACACCACGAGAGCCTAGTACTACGGGGCTATTGGCAACAGCCTCCCCAGTGGTCACCCCGAGTTCGATGATTCATCTCTCCCGACCTGAACGCTTCTCTGGGGATTCGGAGAATTGCAGAGCGTTCCTGACACAGTGTGGTCTGCACTTCGAGCTTCAAGCTGCTTCATTTCCGACAGAGCGGTCAAAGGTGGCGTATGTGATTTCATACTTATCCGGATGGGCCGAAGCATGGGCTACAGCAGAATGGGCCAGGGAGGCACCCATTTGCCAGTCGTTAGGAGCCTTCACAGAGACCTTGAGGAAGATCTTTGATCAGACAGCTCCAGGTCGAGAGGCGGGCCGTGCGCTCACTAGTCTGCAACAGGGTAGCCGCCAGACTGCGGATTACGCTATTGAGTTTCGGACGTTGGCAGCCGACAGCGGTTGGAATGAGTAAGCCCTATTCGACACCTTCAGAGGGGGTTTGTCGGACCGCATTAAAGATCTGTTGGTGCCTCTGGAGTTACCCACAGACTTGGATTCTCTCATCTCTATGTCCATACGGATTGACAACAGAATCCGTGAGAGGGAACGAGAACAGAGACTGTCGGCAGCCGTAACTCGCAGGGACGATGGACGGTCCGTTTACGGTCAAGGTTTCGTCCAAGGGCCGGTGAGACCACGAACTCAGAATCTTTCCTATGGGACGGCAGAAATCAACCCAGAAGAGCCGATGCAGATGGGACGCACCAGGCTGTCTCAGGCGGAGAGACAACGTCTGATGAAGGAGGGTCGCTGCATCTATTGCGCTGGGATGGGACATTACGTGGCTGGATGTCCACTAAAAAGCCAAGGCTCATCAGTAAAGAGGGCACTGGTGAGCCGAACTACAAACAAGGGAAGACCCTCTCGCACTTTGACACCTGCCAGACTCGTCTCCACATGCAGATCCATTCTCCATCCTGCACTTATCGACTCTGGGGCGGACGAGAGTTTTATGGATGAGGGACTGGCGAGGAGAATGGGTTTGAGCGTACACCCACTACCCGAGGTGTTGGAAGCCAGGGCTCTGGATGACCGGCTACTGTGCCGGGTCTCTCACACCACTCACCTGGTCCAGTTGGTCATGGCAGATGGACATTCAGAAGAGATGAGTTTTTATGTGTTTAACTCTCCTTCGCACCCGCTAATTCTGGGGTTTCCATGGCTCGTCCAGCACATCCTGCATCTAGACTGGTCCAGCGGAGAGATACTGGGATGGCACCAGACGTGTCCCACCACGTGTTTCCCGACCAGTGTGAAGCGTGATCTGGGGATTACCTCTTTTGATGGAGGGACCAGGGAGAGCTCTGAGAGGGATTTTCTGGATTTGGCCAAGGTTCCAGCATGTTACTTGGCACTTAAGGAGGTCTTCAATAAGACTCGGGCTACGGCCCTACCCCCTCATCGTGACTACGACTGCCCGGTCGACCTTCTTCCGGGGACTACACCCCCCAAGGGTCATTTGTATTCCCTATCCGCTCCTGAAAGGGAGACTGAGGGAATACATCAAGGGAGCTTTGGAGGCCGGGATAATTCGTCCTTCCTCTTCACCCGCTGGAGCGGGGTTCTTTTTTGTAGAGAAGAAGGATAAGACCCTACGACCTTGCATTGATTATCGCGGCCTAAATAAGATCACGGTGAAGAATCGGTATTCCCTCCCACTCATATCTTCGGCATTTGAACTGTTACAGGGAGCCAAGGTATTCACTAAACTCGACTTGCGCAACGCATATCATTTGAGAATAAGGGAGGGGGACGAATGGAAAACAGCATTTAATACTCCCAGTGGTCACTACGAGTATCTGGTCATGCCGTTTGGGTTGACCAACGCCCCGGCTGTTTTCCAGGCACTGGTGAATGACGTCCTTCGAGACATGCTAAACCGTTTTGTTTTCGTATACCTAGACGACATTCTCATTTTCTCACCAGATGAGAAGATTCATGTTAAACGCGTCAGCCAGGTACTTCAAAGTCTACTCGACAATCTGCTGTTCGTGAAAGTGGAGAAATGTGAGTTTCACGTGAGGACTGTCTCTTTTCTGGGCTTCATCATTTCGGAGGACAGTATCCAGATGGATGAAGCGAAGGTCATTGCGGTCACTCAGTGGCCTGTCCCCACTAGTCGTAAACTGGTCCAAAGGTTTTTGGGGTTCGCCAACTTCTATCGCCGGTTCATTAGGCACTATAGCACTGTCGCAGCACCCCTACATGCTCTAACATCCCCGTCGATCTTTTTCCGTTGGAATGAGAGTGCGGAGAAGGCATTCCTACAACTCGAGAGGAGTTTCGCTTCAGCCCCCATCCTGACCCTCAGCGACAATTCCTGGTGGAGGTTGACTCTTCGGATATAGGACTGGGGGCGGTCCTTTCCCAACGTTCCCTTTTGGACAACAAACTGCACCCTTGTGCATTTGTCAAACTATCACCAGCAGAAGAACTACGATGTTGGCAATAGGGAGCTACTCGCCATCAAGGTGGCGCTTGAGGAGTGGTGACACTGGTTGGAGGCAGCCGAGCAGCCGTTCTTGGTTCTTACTGACCACAAGAACCTTCAATACATTCAGTCAGCCAAAAGACTGAATTCCCAGCAGGCCCGTTGGGCCCTGTTTTTTACCCTGTTCGAATTTTCCCTGACCTATCGGCCGGGGTCGAAGAACATTAAGGCTGACTCACTGTCCCGCCTGTTTGATCCCGACCCCAACCCTAGACCTCCGTCATTTGTACTGCCTCCTTCTCGGGTGATAGGTGCAGTAACCTGGGGAATTGAGGAGGTAAAAAGGGCCATCAGGGAGATTCAAGTGCCTGAGGGGGTTCCCAACAACCGTTTGTTTGTCCCTGAGCATTTGTGCCCGAAGGTGATCCACTGGGCTCACACTTCCCTTGTTTCCTGCCATCCTGGAGCTGCGAGAACATTATTCGTCATCCGGCAACGCTTCTGGTGGCCTTCCATGGAGAGGATGGTCAGGGACTACGTGGCCGCCTGACCAGTATGTGCACGCAAGAAGCCGTCGGGCCTACTACGGCCATTACAAGTGCCACATCGTCCGTGGGCAGAGATTTCTATGGATTTTGTAATACTATACTATATAGTACTTTTGTAAAGTATAGTACCATCATCATCGTTCTGTCTCTGAGTCGTGCTATTGAGTCCCTCTCTCTGTGGGTACTGGTCGTACCGTTACAAATAAATATCAGCCTGACTTAAATCGGAGCAATAAAAAGAAATATGAAAATCACACAAAGCGTATACTAAAAGAAAAAGACTTGAATTTTTATGCAGGATTTTGCTCATCTATCATTTCAAAAAGATGACAAACACTGGCAAAATCAACTACAGTGCACATGTCTGGTAATCTTGTGAGCAGAGGTCTTCCTCATCTTGGGTAGGTCTTCCTCCTGCTCTGTATTTACACCTTCACTCTCCTCCACCATGTCTGCAAGAACCCTTCTTTAAGGTGTAGGGTAAACGGGAACTGCCATAATTTTTCGTAACTATGGTTTCATTTTAGCATCTTTACAGTCATACGAACACATCTAGACAATGTCCCCTTTAAGATGTTAACGTCTGCATGACAATATTAAATGTCCATCTTAGTTTGAGCAGTTTACGGGTTAATGTTTGTACAGGCAGTCGCACAGAACTATTTATACGGAGCATGTTCTATGGCGGACACAATATGGCGTTGCAGGTGGGCAGTAAAGGAAACTTGTTAAGTCAGCGTCAAATGCAGATTTGCTGTTGGAGGGTTTTATAACTCACTTTTAATCCCCGCTAATTGGTTTGTGGTGGCACCTAATCACCTCCATGCGAATGAGCAAAAGGAGTTTGGTCGTCATCTATTTCTTTTTTTTTTTTTTTTTTTTTTTTTTTACGTTACCAGCAATGACACGAGAGGGTGGAGCCAAATACAACCGAACGCTGACCAAGACATTTTTAGGCGACTAAAACGTTACAAATATCTTTCCTGAACTGACTGTCACAGGGTTTAAGATGTAAACACGGACAACACCTGAATCGGACAACGCCGTGGTAGTGACCTGTCAATCATAAGGTGGCTCTTCCCTAAAGCATACCCTGCTTTATCATCTATTTTACTCTATATGGGACTATCATTTACAGAATGAACATCATGCTGTATTTAGGAAGACGGAAACTAGAGATTGAGGACATAAACCATGACAAGGTAAGGTACTGAGGTAAAAGAAGTCGGGTCTTTCTCTCACAGACATGTATACAATTGGACTTCTTTTTTTAATTTCTTTTCTTTAGCAGAGGAGTCGCCCCCCCCTACTCACTATCAGAATGAAAGTTTATGGTTCTTCCACATTGGCTTCAGTTTTCAGAGGTTGCCCCCTCTGGCCATATGGTGAAGTACCTCCTGTAGTACAATTAAAAGGTTGGAGACTGGCAGAGCTTTTGCAATTATTACATGATCGCCTGATCACAACTATTCAAACTAAATGCAATCGTTTGCACAATCGTTAGATTCGACAAGGGAATTTTAAGTCAATGTTAGAAATGTTGAAACACTTAAAATGCAAATTAGGTGTATTTCAATCAGCTAGGTAAATCAACTGTCTACCTGAGCACAAGGTTCCAGCGTCAGGAGAAACACTTGGGATGAAAAGAGCTGGGCTGTCTAGACTTTGCTCTTAGGCAGCTTCTTTTCTTTCAGCTCATATGAGACCATATTTCTTTGCTTTCTGAAGCAAGATGATCACAGAGACGAGCCAATAACAGGTCTCTTTATTTATAGCAGAGCGTCTCACACACTAGTGCAGCAGGATGTCAGACAGCTGTGGGGAAATGAATGCTGAAGATCATTTACCGAAAAGTCCTTTGCTGCTTAATTTCAGTAATTTTGAACACAGATTAGAATTGTTGTTCAAACAGCCACATTATTATTTTTCTACAACTGTCCATCGCCTAATATCAGGACAACTCTTAAAAATGCTTGGATGGAAACATGGCTTTGTGTTTTCCTGTTGCATATTAACTTTTTTTTTTTTTTTTTTTTAATGTAAAAAGTGTGCTTCTTTCTTTTATTTCATAAGGTGTATATGTATTATTACAGCATTATAAAGCTCATATTTTAAAAGTGGCATAAAATGAACAAAAAAAGACAATTAAATCGTTCATTTCAATTATTTGTATGACAATGAATCTAAAGTAAACTAAAATGTCATGACTGCGACAGTCAGACTATCTGATCTATTAAACGCAGAAACATGGGGGCTCCTGCTCTCCAGAACTCCAGCGGTCTTTCCTGAGGAAACTTCAACAGATGGGTTGTTTACTTCTTAAATACCAAGTTGGCAAGATCCTACAAATAAGAAAGTGATGTGGCCAAGAGGAACTATCCAAGTGTTTCTCTTTCACTCGGAGACACGTGCTCTTACGTGCACAGTATAAAAAGTGTCCTCATTCATGACACGCATGTTTGCACAGATGTGCAGATGCACACGCAAACAACCACTGCCAGATGTATTCATATTTTCTTAATTATGCACAGATACATAAGGATGAAAACCCTAAAAACAGAACGACACTGAATAAACAGAAGTAACAATCATAAATGTGCCACGTTTCATTTTGTATCTTTTTTTTTTAACTATACAGGAGCCGATATTACGTTCAGTAATTTGCAACAACAAATACGTCTGGAAAAAACAGTCAAATGGGCCATAACCCTGTCGTGTTAAAAGGAGTTGTACACTTACGTTTGGTGCACCGCTGTGATCCCTGAGCGTTACTCCATCCATGACAGCATATGCCTCCACACACATTCACCCTGCAAATAGAAAACAATTCAGTTGAGCTGTATTTGAGGATCCCAGCACTTTCACTTCGCTGTGGCAAGACTAAACTTTTACCTTACAGTTACCTCTTTTAATCAAATGTCCACATCAACTCTTCTTACACCTGACTTGACTATCATTGGCTTTCACGTTTTTAAGCTAGAGGCTGTTCCTGAGGTAAGAATTAGGCCACGTCAAGTTTCATTTAAGGTTTTAAAACGCCTAGTAAAAATTGTTTTCCACAAGGTTCGGGGAGTTTGAGGCAGGTCACGTCATTATAGAAATGTTCCACCATAGTTATCTGATTTTTGGCACAAATCTGCTGGGCTCCACCAATTCTCACCGGATGTTTTCCAGACTTGCCGTCCCAAACACAGAGTTAATGAGATGTGGTTTGGTTTTGTGATACTAAATATGACTGGGAAGGCAGGAACTCTCTACGATGCTGAAGTTGCTGAGGTGAAGTGTTTCTTGTGGTAGGTTTGTTAGCCTTGCAATGCCAACCTGAATCTCACAAGCTTAGTTTTACTACAAAACTTTGGTTTGGAAAAGGTCCACAGAGACTTGATTGAGTCAGGCTGTTGGAAGCTGAACCAACCTGGGAACTCACATCGACTCACATCATCATCAAAGACATTTGGCTAAGATGATGATGTGAGTCACCGCCTCTTTGCCTTTTTGAGGGGTTTAAGATACAGAAGGAAACAGAATTGTGCAACAGTATAGGTGGAGACCCCCGTCATTCAACAGTATGACAAAGGTCTATTGAACATGTGTTCAACAACCTGTTGGACCCGTTCATGTGAGACAGATGTTATGTCGGGTCATTGTCAGGTCGTCACTGTAGAGACTTCAGTCTGCAGTGTAGTTCCATACACTGATAAATCATTGAATTCCGCTGGATTTACACTCTTTTTCTCTCTCTATCTTCTTTGTCCCAATCTCTCTCTGTGTTCTTTTCCTTTTCCTTTCCTTGTTTTCTGCCAGTCATGCCATTGACCTAATCCCACAGGCAGCCGACGCTAGTTTGACCTGCGTCACAGTGTCGGTCTGAATGGGCTGATGTGAGTAAACACGACAGTGTTTCCCATAGTTTTTAGATTAATTTGCAGTGGTCAACCCCAACGGATGGGGGAGGGTCGTTCATGTGCTGGAGAGAAGCTCCAACACGTCAGAGTCGGCTGTGAAACAGGACTGCATTTATGGGTTGCCTGTAATTTATTTAAAAAGTGGACATTTCTAGTTGGCATGGCTATAAAATGTTAGTCACCACATATTAAGCTCAACTACAAGCATCAAGGAGAAGTCATGGGGGCATACAACTCAAATCCACAGTGCTGGTGTGAGGCCACATAGATTCAATTACAAGCAGCGTTACGAGCAGCATCTGCTGCATATATCAACTCTGTGCCACTTTCTTAATGAAACTACAGCAACCAAAAAGCCTTGTAATTTGCTTTTGTTGGAGTGACAGTAATTCATAGCGGAACTATATTTACTGATCACACATCGAAACGCTCTGATGGACCACAAACTGAGCAGCTGAGGTCAAGTAGCTTGACCCCACACGGTGACCCCTTGCTATTCTTCTGGCTGCTTACCCTCTTCTTATTCTGACTAAAACTATTTCCATGTACAACCTACTGTAACAGTTGATTAAAACCCAGGGAAACCCTAGTGGACTGCTTTTATGAGGTTGGAACACACAAGCCTTTACTTTGAACACTTCTGTATCGGTGTAACATTTCAAGTTGTAAATTGCTCTGAGCCAGACGGCTTAAAAAATTATACAGCCTATTTCAATACTGCAATACCAACAGGTAGTAATCAAAACTTAATAACAATAACAATGTTCATGGTTACAAAATAAGAAATTAAATGCAAAAATTAGGGATTTCATAAATGATATGCTAAAATCACAGACTAGGTTTTTCTGAAGTCATGTTTTAAATCTAATGGTTTATTGCACACCACCATCTTTGCCAGTTGTCTTGAGCCAGTAAATCTCAATGTAGGCATCAAGTTGGAATAAAGAGCAACATGGCTGAACAAGACAGCTCAAGTCTCCTCAACGCAAACATTCCCCAAAATGAATTTCTTTGTTTATCTTAAGTCTGAAGTATACATCCCTCTTGTGCCTGTCCCATCATGGGGTATAGTATATTTACTATTATAAATGATTGATACAGAGTTGTTATAACAATAATAATATTAATATTTAAGCAACCATTTACCAGGGACATACGCAAGGATCCTGTTTAACGGCCTTCAGCTCGGCGTTCAACACCATCCTGCCAGAAGTCCTTCACTCCAAACTCCCCCAGCCGACTCTGCCAGCCCCCATCTGTCAGTGGATAACAAACTTCCTGGGAGACAGGAAGCAGCAGATGAAGCTGGGGAAAATCACATCCAGCCCACGGACAATCAGCACTGGCGCCCCCCCAGGGATGTGTGCTCTCCCCACTGCTCTTCTGCCTCTACCCGAATGACTGACCCCCAGGAGAACCGTCTGTTAAACTCCTGAGGTTTTCAGACACCACAATGGTAACAGTGATGAGTCTGAATACAGACGAGAGGTTCCTCAGGTGGAGGTGTACACACCCAAAACTGTATATAACATTTATATAGCGCTTTTCCAAGCTTTACAACACATCAGCATTCACCCATTCACACACATTCATACAGAGTCAGAGGCGACTGTACAAGGTGCCACATGCTCATCAGTGATAACCATTCACACACATCCACACACACTCACACACCGTTGGCCATCGGGAGCAATTTGGGGTTCAGTATCTTGCCCAAGGACACTTTGACATGCTGACTGCAGAGGCTGGGGATCGAACCACCGACTGGTGGACGATCTCCACCTCCTGAGCCACAGCCGGCCATCAGCATCACAGCAGACAAAAGCTCTGTGACTGCTGTGTCTGTCCAACAGCGACACAACCATCAAAAAGGCCCAGCAGAGGATGAACGTTCAGCGCCAGTTCAGGAAGTTCAACTTGCATCAGAAGCTGCTGATCCAATTCATCACCAACATCATCCAGCCTGTTCTCTGCACATCCACCACCATCATCATCCAGCCTGTTCTCTGCACATCCACCACCAACATCATCCAGCCTGCTCTCTGCACATCCACCACTGTCTGGTTTCTATCAGCCACCAAACAGGATTGATCAATTTGGCCAAGAAATGACCAGCAAAGACTAGCGGCCACCAGCCACTCTGAAGCCCTGAACATGCAACGAGAGATGCCACAGTGATGACGGTCCTTTGTCGTAGAACCTCATGGTTTTCATGTTGGCAGATTAGAGCAGCCACACGGCCCGCATGGCTGCGTCACACGTCTTATATGTTTCTGTCCAAACTAAATGTAAATTAAATTAAATGAAACATTCTATTATTGATGGTCATTATCAAAGGCAAACTGAATGATGATAAAGATAGTGCTGGAAGCAGCAACGTGATGTCTGTGTTCAGCGAGGGCGCCGTCACACACAGGTGTGTTTCAAACGTGGTCTTATAACAAGTATTAAAATGATAGCAATAAGTTATGGTTCTTTTTTCGTTTGTTTTCAAAAATAGTTTTTATCGTAGGCTATATTACTTATATAAAAGGCCTATAGCGACTGGAAAGTAAACAGCAGCAGCACGCCGTAATTATGAATATAATGTATAAGCAAAAGTAGCCTACTTTTCAATAAAAGATCATTATAAATCGACATGCCTTGATGTCATTATTTATACAGCTTGCCTTTCAATAGTGTTTAAGCTTAATAAACAAAGATAACATTTGTCCGGTATATTGAATCTTTACAGGACACGTTACCTTCTTTCTAACAGAAACCCTGGTATACATGTATATACTGTACATAACCACCCACTCATGTACATCCAGTCAATATGTATTTCTTTGCAATATTTATATTGTTTACAATTACAGAAACACTTGACTTGTATAACATTTTATATTATGTTGTTGGTCATTGTTGCTTTTTATATATATTTATATATACAGTACATCTATATATATATATATATATATATATAATACATACACCTATCTTTTCACATATTCGTGTACATAATACTCCTGTCTATTGTTTACATTAATTTCTTCAGCTTTGTTTGCATTGTTCTTAGCTGTTATGTCTATTTCTGTGCAAGTGCATTAAGGGCAATGAAAAGAGTCACATTCCTAGTGTGTGTACACACAGCCTACCTGGCCAATAAAGCTGATTCTGATTTGAGCAAACATTTATATATTTGGACCTGTAGCCTGTATTAAGTATATTCCACATTGAAAGGAGTCAGCGTCTAACAGTCATTGGGAAAACCGCCTGTTTCTTCAACACTGATGATTTGGCTAAAATGCTTTAAATGATTAATTTTGCTTCTTGTTTACCAATCAAACCATGTCCATAAACTGCTGGCAGAACATTTGGTGTTGTCACTGCACACCAGCCGGTGAAATGAACCTGTACAGTTCTGTCTCACAGCGTCTGCTAAACGACAGCCAGCCCCAAGAAGTACTGGATATCGGTAAAGGAAAAACAACACAACAAACCGAGCTATGGTAGCAAGTGGAAGAGGAGACCAAATGTTTAACTGACATTTGGAAAACTTCCAACAATTCCGACACTTTTGGATTCTTTTCCAAGAGGCTGAGAGAGGACGTTAGAGCCCGTCTACAAACCAATCAATTGCGAGTATCGGGAGACGCGGCTCGTGTAGGTGATGACGTCAGGACGTATCTATAGTCCACTCACGTCACTGCAATGTGAATCCAAAACTAACCAGATCGAATGTAACCAGATTCCATTACATTTTGCATTGATTTGAAAGGTTCTGCAACCCAACGCAGGTGTTTAATGAGACATCTGCTATGAATGAACCAATAACTGCGTATTCACACCATCACAGAAGAACAGCTTGTGTGTGCCTTGCCATTATTGTTGCGTCTGCTCTGCGCAGAAGTCCGTCGGAAGTTCAAATTTGTTGAACTTTAACCCAAGCTGACCTCTGTGGGCGCTGCCAATCACTGTTGACCAATGGACCAAAAATGTAGTACTTGTGCTTCTGAATTTCCAGAGTTGAACAGTAACAAAAATGGCCTTGAGACCAGACAAGTGCAGATGCTGCTACAGTTTGATAGATAAAAGTGTTGGGATTTATAAAAACAAACTTGATGGGAGAATGTGCACAGCTGTACATAAACTCTTACCCTTTTGTAAAAATCTTTTGGAGACATTTGCATTTACTCCATATCAACTCTGTGAGTATATCAAGAGTGTGCAGGGGCTTTATAACCAAGTGCTTTTTCGATTTGTTGCGTGACATTGCAATAACCATTCCTACTACTTACAATAGCTTCAATCACATTCTACTTTAGACCCTAGAAACCCTGTGGATGGAGAGTGGGATTCACAGAAACACAATTACATTCATCTGTCTTTGAGTGGGAATAAGTGCATTGTTTAGCAATTTAACAACATCATCTGCATTCATTTAATTCATCACCAAACACAGTTTGACCAGCCAAGTGCATGTGCAAACAAATCACTAAAATCAATACTGTCAACTCCAATTAGTGTGACTGAAAAGTCAGCGGCTGATAACAAAGGTACACGTTGTGTTTTTGAGAGACAGAAATGAATTCTGTGCCATGAAGATCAGATCAGGCTGTACTAGTAGGCTATAGCTATATCATACCAGAAGATTTTCCTGAAAGCAGTGTTTGGTTTATGATAAAAGTCAGGAATTCATGACATGACAGGAAGTCATTAAGTTCCTTCTCATTTTCCCACTAGAACTACATTCCTCCCTGCTGACACTGACTTTCTTACCCAGACAGCTTCATGAACTGCTTCTGGCTCTGCGCCTGCCCGCTCTGACTGTACTGCGGGGCTGAATCCGCTCGGTTACCCATCCTGCGTGTCCGGAGCTGGCCACCGAGGTTTGCGGTGAGCTCCACGTTGTATGTGTGCGGCTGCCCTGCCGCGCCGTGACGCGTCGAGATGGAGCTGACTCGCACCCCGCCGTTAGCTGCGGCCAACCCCGGGCCGGGCTGGAGCACGTACAGCCTCCTGAAGCCGCTCTGGCTCTGCTGCTGCTCCGCTGACACACATACCGGGGAGAGAAACAAACCGAAGGAAAATAAGAGGCCGCATCTAATCCAAGCCATATCCACACCGAATAGAAAGGTTTTTTTTTGTTTTTGTTTTTTTTTAAGTTTGGAGGAAAAAGAGGTCCAGGTTACTTTGGGCTCCGTGAAACTCTCCTTTCACTTCTCACGAGTAAGAAAAACGATTGTATTCCTGAGCATATTCCTGTAGGTACCGACCTCCAACCTGGGAATGCACAGAATAAGCTAACGTTGCCTCAGGAAAAACGTTGGCTATGCAAAAATATAAATCAAAGGGCATGTAACGTAAAAACGTCCCTCGGGTGTAGAAGTGAATGTCGGCCCGCTTTCTGTCTTCTTATACCATGGAAGGCCTCCGAGCAGCTGCGGCTTCCTCTGAGCAGGGTTTCACTTGGTGCCGGAGAACTCCAGGAAAGTTTCTCTGTTGGAGGTGAACGGAGACAGCAGCGCGAGCAGCAGCCAGCCTCCAGACGTGACGTCGGGGGGCGGGGGGGCTACACGCCAACCCCGAGAACATTTGCTGAGAGTTTCTTGGGGCCCAAGGGTGTCAGGGGACCCAAAGCAAAGCCCCCGCCCACTCACACGCTCACAGACTGACCCACCCAACACACACACACTCACTCACACACACACACTCGTTATCCGGTCATATTTCTGTAAGCTGATACTGGCTTACAGTTTAAATGTGTAAAGTCTACAATATAAAGGCAGAGTGGGCTCGGTGGTCTCTGCACATATGGAAGCCCAGAGCAGCTTATTTACTGACGTCATCAGCTTATTATCTCTGAGTTCACAAACTTAATTGTTCCCTTAATACTTTGTAGTATTATCTCCTGTTCTACCCTAATTGTCTCATCATCTCAAAATAATTAACGGTGCTTATATTTATTTCATGTCCAAGATAACAATTCAACTCATTTTCAATTTTTTGTTTATGTATCAGTAATGGAAAATAATATGTCCTTTTCATTATTGTTGAAGCAGTTCAAATTCAGTTTTTATCTTCACCATATGGCTTTAAAAAAAAATATGAAACTCCCCCCAAAAAATCTGCCTTTTTTCCTTCAATATCCTGTTCTAAGAACTGTATTCAAACACTCACTTCATGTTCCCATGATGCACTTGTGTTGCACAGTGTCCACATTAACTGTATCTGGTCACTATCTGGAGGAATGTGTGAGTAGACTCAGCTTTAGACATTGTTTGTCACTAAGGAAGAATTATAATTTACTGTAAACTCATATCTCGTATAAAATATTAATGGACAATTTTTTTTTTTGATTTTTAAAGCATTCAACAACGAATTGACAGTCTTTTTAAACTCCTGAGACGTAATAGTAAACATGAACTAATCATTGAACTTCTTACCGGCCGCATCACCGCCTGGTATGACAGTTGCACCACCCTCAACTGTAAGGGTGGTGAAAGCTGCTCAGCACATCACTGCTGTACAAGGAGGACCTCCACACCCAGCGGTGCAGAATGAAGGCCATCAGGATCATCAGAGACCCCCACCCCCCAGTCAGAACCTGTTCCAGCAGCATGCGGTCCCGCACCACCAGGCTCAGGGCAGCTTCATCCGGCTATAATACATTTGAACTGTTGAGCTCATCTCATTGTCACTTCACCATTATGTTGTCACTTTTCCTGTATACACTTTTACTCACTGTTTTACAACCTGTTTACATCTCTGTTTATAAAGTATTCATTACTTCTCATTATGAATACATTTACAACTTTCCGGTTTACATTCAGTTTGTTCACCTGTCTATTCCACATTTATATCATTGAAATGCCCCCTGCTGGAGCTGTTGCCCCCGCGACCCGACCCCGGATAAGCGGTTGAAGATGGATGGATGGATGGATGTATATTATTTCTATTATTAATTAGGGCCAGAGCACTAACCAGAAGTCAGCCAGCACAACTTAAAGGATTCTTTTTATTAATATTATTATTATTGTTATTATGTAATATGTTATTATTGTATATTATATATTACACTTTTTATTTTTCGTCTTCAAATGCATTTTTTTGGGTGCTTGGAATGCTGGGAAACACGTGAATTTTTGCACACTCGTCAGACGTGGTGAAAATGGAAAGGTGATATGGGTCTTGGGCGGGGCAAATTGTCCCAGCCCCGCCCAGAGCCTGATCAGGCATTCTAGGCACATGCATAGGGCCTCCTTGCCACCAGGGGGCCCAGACAGAGGGGCAAAGAACACTTTGTCCTTTGTGCTTACACACAGCTCAGAGTTGTTAATAGACAAACAACCATCAGAGACCTCCTCCCAGCGACTCACAGTTACCCTCTCGTTCCCCAGGGTGAACTCCAACACTTGGCTTGTGAGTATCCCCTCATCCGCCCGCCACCTCCAGCCCTTCGCTACACGTGTTAGTAAGCCCAACTATTTCTGGTTGATACCGCTTCTGCTCCCACACCGGCTCCAGAAAGGTGATGTTCCACGTCCCGAGAGCCAGTTTGCGATGCCATGTCATGTGCTGAGTTGCATTTCACCACTGAGACTACATGATGCTAAAAGTGTTCAAAAAAGATTGAAGGCAAAATTCTATTTAAAGCCAAAAATGTCCTACTCTGGCTCTGCCCAGTATCAGTATCCAAAAAACGAGAATTCCAGACAGCAATTTATAGCAGCTCACTCCATTTCTAAATGTCCTGTGTGTTCCTTTAAGCGATAGAAAACCATATGTTGATCTTGCTCAAAACTTTAAAACATTAATTTGAAATAGATTTGTACTACTTCATGGCATACTTAAAGGTGATGTCATTCAGAGCATTAATATAGCAACAACTATCTGTAATGTGAAGATATAGTGGAGTGTTGTAATCCGAGCTTCACTGTGTTGTGTTCACGTAAACGGTCCGGCCGCATGTGCATGTTAGTTCCTATAAGCCCCACCCTCCGGTTCCCCCCCAGGTAAACACAGTTGCCGCTGTTAGCACCGTTAGCTGCTAGCCGCAGACTCATCCATCGCCATGTTAATATAGATATGCTCTGAATTTCTTATTTAGCACCTATAAGAGGACACAAACAAAAACAAGTTTTTTTATGTTTTGATTTACATGTATGAAAAACTCCCCAAATGTTGTGCACAGGAAACTATCTGCTGCTCATCAGAAACAACACGTTGTCACAGTTCATCCTCGTCATACACATTTTTAAAGCACAATTTGTTCACTAGTCTGAAGTACATCATGGTGAGGAACATACATTCTTTATACAACATTTAAAGCCTGGGAAATGGTGCATGCATGGATTTTTTGCATAGACATTTTTAATAAATCTGGTCCTTGGAATATGTTTTATTTTTATGTTTATCTTTGATAACTTTAACCACACCACATACTTCCTCTGCATCCTGCAGGTCAACTTCTCTTTGGCCTGCATCTTGGAGCTTTTGCCATTTTGCCATTTTCCACCAGCACATGGCAGTAGGCACAATTGTGGGGGCATCTTGGCCAAACAATTAATTGATTCCACATGAGCCGCATTTTACCACCGTCCTGATTATTACATCCAGCACATCTGATCGATGACGTAATGTGTGCTCATTAAAGTTGTGTGAGTAAGTGTCACACATTTAACCAAACAGCCCTCCCTCACAGAATCTGAATTAAAGTGTTGTTTTGTTTGTTTGATGCTTATATACGTACGTGTGAGACAGATCAGGGCGGTGGAAACTTCTGCCAAATTTGGACACATGAAGGGTGACGGTGAGCAGAGCCTAGAGACATACTTTGTGACAGCTTCCTTGGGAAAGAAGGTGGAGGCTGGGAGCTCTTTGCCAAACTCGTGGAGAAAGACATGGCAAGGCTCTGAGGAGAGCTGCAGCCATGATGTGTAATCCCTGATGATGCAATGTCTGGGCACAGAGTTCTTTTATTCAGTCAGTCTGGGTCTGGGTCATCATTGTGTTTGTGTTGTTTTTCATGCAGACCCCATGTGGGGTTAATGCTTGTTTGTGGGAACTAGCCTCATAACCAGTCAGCAATATGACCTGTTACTGAATGTTGGCATCAACATTAAAGGAGACATATTATGCTCATTTTCACGTTGAGACTTGTACATGCTTTAATGTTCTAAAAACACATTATTTTTCGGAATATACCAGCATTCACACTCTGTCTGAAACATCTGTTTTAGAGCCTGTCTCTTTAGTCCCCCCCCTCCCCTCCAGAAAAAGCCCAGTCTGCACTGATTGGCTTGCAAGAAAAATTGCAAGGTCCTCAGCTGCGGGCGGTATATTCTAAAGAAGCCTGCATGGGACATTTTCAGGCAGCCCGCAGCAACTGACTGGGTTGTCTTATCTCAAAGTTTGTGGTTTGGTACAAATATTATTGATGCACAAGCACTGAAAAAGTGAGCTTTTCATGATATGTGCCCTTTAGGAGCTTGAGGCATTTTTGGCTGCAAATGCAGAGACCAGGGTTCAACTCCTTCTGGTTGGTGATGATGATGGTGATGAAAGAATAACAATTTTTCTGATCTTCCAAAACTATAGTTAAGGTTTAGTGAGTTGTAGGCGCCATAACAACAAGCTTGATGGTTGGGATGCAGGTACAACGTGTGATGATGTATTGTGGAGTAACAAGGAGCTGACGTCGATCATAAGAGGAAGCTAACTGAATCTTCTTTACATGCACCCGTTTCACTGTATTCATTGGCAGTAAGTGTAAAAACTGAGGATGAAAAATGATTTTAGAAGGACATAATCCATATCAATAAATCACAACAAATGTTGAGTGCAGACCTGGAATTATTCTATATGCAAATGGTTTCTGATCCAGCTTCAATAAAAAAGACCTGGTCATGAAGCAACTCTTACATGAGAATATGTACAAACTAAAATAGTCTCTCTCCCAAGTTAACTAAACGGTGATGTAATGGCAGTTCTGTCAGTGATGACATCATTGCTATACTGAAGAATACCAGGAATTGTGGGAAAGTGAGTCTGAGGCAGAACAAGCAAACCTGTGTTAAAAGGTTTGGGAACCGAAACTCACTTCCAAATAAGAACCAAATCCAAAATGCCAGGTAACAGATACTCAACAAAAAAAAAAGACAATTTTGTTTCTGCTCATCGGTTCCTAAAGACGCACATTGGTGCTCCCCAGGCGACACATTTAGTTTCAGTTTAGTCTTGGCACTATGGGAAGATTAAACAGACGGAGAGAGACACAGACAGCCTCCTGTGCGCCACACTGTCTGTCTCTCGCTCTCTCTGTCTGTCTGTCCTAACACCAACCATCATTCTCAACACGCAGTGAAAGTTCTTTAGTGTTTCAACTCGTACGTTGTTCATGTTGACCATTTCCTCTATGAAGTAAACGCGCCTGTCTGTCTGTATGTCTCCACGCTCTACTCATGTCCCGGGACTGTGAGACAGACAGGCAGACAGACAGGGGGAAATTATTAACCAACTTGTGAACGAAAAAAATTATGAACAGATTCTTATTGAATCATATTATTTAACAACAGCAACCAACTCAAACTGTGTGCAATGAATGTACAGGTTCCATAAACCTTATAAAGTGAACTGTGTCTATGAATATAAATGTGTGTAAAGCTTTTGTAAAGGAACCGATAAGAACTGAAACCGATAAGCAGAACCGGAACGGGAATCGTTAAAATCCAAACGATAGCCAACCCTAGGTTAGTGTCCCCTGGGCGATGACAGAACAGCCGCAAATCTCTCTTATATGGTTTATCTACAAATAGCATTTGGGGAATTTACAGTCCCATTAAAACCATTACTCACCACTTCTGACTGATCCGGTGTCAGAGTGTGATGTGTGGTGATGAAGGAATGATACAGGGGCTGAAATGTGCCATTATTCCTTGACATTTTTATTCCATCTGTGAGGCTGGAAATGTGGCTTTAATGCCCCCTTACCCGAGTGTCCCCTCATATAGTATGCTATGACCATATCTGAAGCAGTGAAAAAACAGTAGGGCCTTAAAGTACTAATATCTCTTAACATGCAGTACCTGTACACTGCACATTGCTGTAGCATTCCAATCCCTCACATGGTAACGGCCATATCATCCATGAACAGTGGCCTTCAGAAACAGCATTAATGTATCCCCATCTTAAACGAGTCCTTTCCATCCTTATCGGTCTCCTCCAAGAGGCGTTCCCTTCAAAGCAGAGGCTCTGTGGGCTGTGATAAAAAGGCCCAGGAAAATAAAACACAAGCCCCATTGTAGTAAAAAAAAATAACAAGAGATAAACCCCGAGTAATGTCAAGGTCATTTCCTGCTGGGTGAAGAAACAAAGAGGAGGGAAGATTGTGGGACCTTCCCAGCAGGATGAGCTGGCCTCTGACTATTAGTGCGAGTGTGAGTGTGAGTGTGTGTACACTCACCATAGCTCAGGAAATGATCTATCAGAGTATCAGTGTGTGCACTCTGGTTTAATAGCGGAGCACAACGTGGAGGTGGTGCTCAGAACTCTAAACTGGTAGTGTCCAAAATGGCCACTTCATCGGCAGAGTAAGTCGTGGAATTGTGGCCAAAGCTGTGTTTGAATCCTGTTGTCCACACTTGGAATTCCAATTCAGGGATATTGTGCATTTCTAATAGCTATACAATATCTCCCAGTATCAACCAACCACTAACAGTGGTGGGATGCTGGTGGTCTAGTGGTCAGGCTTTCAAATAGAACAGCAGAAGGTTGTGAGTTCAGCACCAGGCTGCCACCACTGTAAGACACTTAACCCTGAGCTGCTCCAGAGGACTGTCCCTGTAGTTAGTCACTGTAAATTGCTCTGGATAAGAGTATCTGATAAATGACCTGTAATGTAATGTAATGTAACAGAAATAGAACTTTGTATTATATTGGGGTGACAAAGCATGTGACTGACATCCATTTTCTTCCTTTGTTTACATTTTATGTATCATTTTTGTCATGTGGATTGTCTGTACTGTAGTTTTATGAGGTTGGTTATTCTGTACACACATCTATTGCATGTGGAAGCCTCCTCTGTTGCTCTTCCTCAGCTTCCTCACCTGAAGCGAGGGTCAAAGGACAGAGGCTGTCGCCTGCTGTACAGATTGTGATTTGTGATATTGGGCTGTGTATATTACATTTGACTCAACAAGACAACGCTGCCGTTTCCATTCCTAACCTAAAGCGAGTAGCGTTGGCACCTAAACACAGCAGATCAGAACCGTCTCGTCTCAGGTTGTTTGCATGTTGGAAGGCACTGACAAAAGTCATCATGGTGAGAAAGTGTCAAATCTTCATACAGCATCATCAAGAACATCACAAAGGAGACGTTTCAGAGCAACTTAAAGACTGATAAAGGAAAGCATTCCACATTTTAAACATTTTACTAATTGATGTCTTACAGTCATTGTTTACATTCCAATGTGGATATAGAGGTAAAAAAAACATCACAATTACAAATTGAGACCTTTGGCTCTCCATTTTTATAATTGTATCTATTATTATTCCCAGTCGTCTTGATTTAAGGGCATCCAACAATACACTGGGCTGATGACTGCAGTTGTCTCTGGTTAGTCTCGACTACTGGGAGCACTGGGAGCGCTTAGAGCCAGGGAGGACGGGCACTGGGATTGGTCTCGCAGCTTCCCACTCAGCTCCTGCAGCTCTGTGACGACTTGTTCCAGAGCAGCGACCCCGTCCTGCAGCTCGCCGTGGATCTGACCCGTGGCCGCATCTGTGTGCATTTGCTGTAGGGCAATGCAGAGGAAAACAATTCAATGATGACGTAATGCATCATCATGTCGTGTTGGCACCATCATTAATAGTTTACACACTAAAGGTACAATGTGTAAGATATGCCAGAATGTGAAGAGGTAACAGTGTTGTGATGCAGAGATATCTACTGCTAACTGACTAGCTATAGTTGCTGTTAAAGTATGTGCGTTAGATAAAACTGCAGATTCTGACCCTCAACATGCGTGGACAGAGTGATATCCATATGCACAACTTTAAATAAATCTGATGACTATATATTTAAAGTCATTTTTAGATCAATTACTTACATTAAGCAGGACATTTTACAGTTACAAACTATGTAATAGAAACATATCTTTGGCATCACTGCGATTCCGACCTCCATGCACCCAATTGAGCCTCGGCAAACCGAACAAAGAATGAAAAATGTTTGGCCAAATTTTGAAGAGCCGAGTGAGAATTGAGTGCATTCGGTGTTCAAAAAGACCAAAGCAGTGATGATTCTGTCGTCATCATAATCCAGCCTCACGTGTTGCAGCGAGATGCAAGTGGAGCACTAAGCGACTAATAAAGAAAATCCAGTGGAACTATATTAAATATTATTATAGTACATGTAACGTTGACTGAGCTGTCAACAGGATCAACGTACAGGATGTCTGGTGTCTCCAGCTCCGTCAGACCAAGCACACACCTACACAGTGTCCACCACTAAATACAATACAGGATTTAATCATTACAATCATGGAGAAGGCTTTTTAAGTATCACAGTAATGTAGCTATTGTCAGTAAATGTGGGCTGTTTGTTTGTTGTTGTTACAGATGAGTCATCAATTTCTTTGAAATGTAAACTTTCTGTCAGTGGGACAGGCCTGGGGAGGACTGGAGCCCCCAATTTTTGATCCACACGATTTAATGATGTCCTAAAAAGTCTACTTTGTTTAGAGTAATTGAACACAAAAAGTTAAATGTCTAAAAGCATATGTCCAATATGAATTCTCATATCATTGTAAAAGGATTTTGGAGCACTCATTGGGTGTAGAGTTTTCAGTGTTGACACTGGGTTACATAAAAGAATGTCTCCCCCTGACTCATTCTGGGTGTCGTATGTGTGGAAATCTCCCTGTCCTGGATCCTGTTCCGGCTGACGACTTTAATGACGTCATCTGGTAAAAATGTTGCATCAACCTGCATGTGGATGTCACTAACTGGACGATCTATGTGAGCTCCCTGCTACTTCCCTGCTTGTTGTGCATTACTCAGAGAGAGAGAGGGAGGGAGGGATTCAAACCTGGACCGCTGCGGTAAGGACTCAGCCACGGTACATAAAAGGTGAGGTTCTATAGTAAAACCCATTGAGGCTGCACATGATACTTGAACTCCAGTCACCTCTTGTATGTTCTGCTTTGTTTTCTGTTCAGTGCTGACTTATGGAGGAACACATCTGGCTTCAACATAGTTTTCAACATTACACAGCACCATCAGCCATGAGTCATAGAAAGCTTTGCTTGGTGAACTGTACCTTAGCTTTGGTGGCCAGACTCCTGAGGCTGAGGCGGGTGGAGGAGAGCATCTGAAGAGCTTCAGTTGGATTACTCTTCTTCTCACAGCACCTC
The DNA here is from genome assembly GCA_943590825.1 of Bovichtus diacanthus. Lineage (NCBI taxonomy): Eukaryota > Metazoa > Chordata > Actinopteri > Perciformes > Bovichtidae > Bovichtus > Bovichtus diacanthus. Next base: position 245,865 of record CALSBV010012313.1, read on the forward strand.
ATGGTCACTGAGAAACACACACAGATGTTAGGTCAGGTGCTTTTGTGTCGCTGTTGTGTTTTGTCCGAGATTTAAACTCAGTATTTTGTGTTTTTGTACTGTGCTGGTGCAGTGCCCGTTCAATAAGTCCCTGTTCAGAACGGGCCGATTGCTTGGCCTGTGGCTTCTTGCAGCTTTCTCGCTCATCCAAACAACTGGACACTGCACTCCCTTGGGTCCTCAGAAATACATCTGTTATGACGTAGTTGCATCCCTTGCAATACTAGAGTAATCTGCAATTATTAAGTAAATTCTTCTCTTGAAAAGATCAAACATTAATTGGTTCCTTCAAAGTGTTGCTGCTTTTCTCTCTTTATAACCTTTTAAACTGAATAGGTTTTCTTTTGGATTGTTGGTTGGACAAAAAATGACTTCTGGTTAGATGCTAAACTGCATTTCGTTGTCTCAGTACTTGTACTGTGTGCACTGACGCATGGCAGCGTAACCCCAAGTGGTGGTGCATCATATCAGTGTAAGCCAAGATTAACTGGTCAGATTGAAGGTGAAATTGTTCAAATGTCCATTTGAAATGCAGATTATGTTGCGATAGCGATATAGAGTGCACCATTGGTAGAATGACCTTACCATACGTTCATTATAAATTAATTTGATTAGCTTATAAAATTAGAAAAGATTGTGAATAAGTCTGCAGATCTGTCCAATCAACCGTCCAAAACCGGAAAATCTTTATCAAAATGGTTGTTATTTTATATTTTCTGTAGATTGATTTATCCACTAATCCACTCATTGTTTCCTCACCATATATCAGCAGTACTACTTTATCTTGGACGTGTCTCCACCCAGTGGCTTCACAAACGCTCCCACGCACAGGGTGACGGATTGTTGACAGCAGCTGGTCTGAGGCCAGATTAGTACGCTGTAGCGTTACCCTCCTGCATCTCCACGTTCAACAGGTAGAAGGAAAATGAGCTGTGTAGCCCGTCTCTGCTTTAGCTCCGACTATAAAGGTCAGGCTGTTGTGATTTATGAAGCCCCCCCACCCCTAGTAACTAGTAACTTAATATTGATATGGCTAAGAATCCTTTGTCCAATATTTAATACAAATGACCAGTTACCTTACTATGGGAAGATGAAACTAACCTCAACACAGTAAGGTGACTGGTCATTTTTATCAATATGAGGTAGTATCTTGGATGATGATGATGATCACCCCCCCCCCGTTGTTGCAGGGTATCATAAGAACATAGGTGCAGGTTCTGCAATAAAACAACACAAAGGTTTCTGTGTGGATGGTGCTCTCACCTTCACCCATATTGATGGCTTTTTGGATCACCTCTTTGAAGAGACCGGGTTCTTTCTCCCAGCCACCAGCTTGAACCCTGCAGCGATGGGCTTTGGACAACAACTGTAGAGCCTGAAACCATGAAACCACACGATAACACCACCAGTGTATTATTAGGTGGCTGGGCAGAGGTCAAACGCAGTCATGGCTTTTGCTTGATTTTTATTTAATTTATTCGTTACGTTTTTATTTCCTATTTTACGTTTTTTTCCTTTTATTAATGGTTGGTTCAGCTAACTATGATTCAAGTAGTATAGTTAATAGGGTTGGGAATCCAAACTTTGTTCCAAATAAGAACCAAATCCAAAATGGCAGGTAACAAGTACCCCCCCCCCCAAAAAAAATTGGGGGGGGGGGGGCTCATCGGTTCCTAAACACACACATTTCATCTCATCACATTGATTCAATCATTACAGTTGGAAATATCTTTTATATTAACATTATTGGCACCAACCTTTTCGTTGTCCTCTGGGTTGGAGCTGTGGCCGTCCCCGTACAGTAGAGCATACTGCTGCCATATCTCACAGTCACTACTGTGGCGTGAACTGACCCGGCCCAGGAGCTCCTTCAGCTTGGAGCGGAGAGTGAGTGCCTGCTCACCCTGGTTGTCCAGCAGGTTCTCAACAACTGCTCTAACCAGGATCCGCAGAATCTGCCAAGAGGAAAACCAAATGATACACACGGAAACGTCAGATTTGTGTTCAAAGATTAATTGCAATTCATGAACTCTCAAGATCATAATATGTGATGTCATGGGTTTGGTTTGAATTCCACATGCAATCCTTTAATTACTGTTAATGAAAAGCAGCATTACTCAGCGCTGCCAAAGAAACCAGTGACGGAGCAGCAGGATGACCCCTCACCCTGACGGAGGCTGGCAGTGTGTGGTGTACTTGGTCCATGTTATAACCGCTTCACAATAAAAGTCTCCCTGTGATTGGCGATGGGAAGCTTTTAAAAGGGTCAGTCTGGCAACCGTAGGTGCTGAAAAATAAAGCCAATACCGAAGTGCCAAAAAACTGAACTTCCTCTAACGGCCACTTGAGTTTGGCTCAAAAAGCGAGTCAACCCCCACAGACCCTCATGTTAAAATGCCCAACTTTACAGTAGAATTAAATCCTGTTTAGCCTGGTACAAATAACAGTGTTGGTCTCTATAGCCAATTCCACTGTTAATGACAACTGTACAGGGGGGTGAAATTTCAAATAACTCACCCATTTAATATATAAACACTTAAGTTATGGATAATTAAGGGCGTGGCCGCTTTGAGTGACACCCAGGCTCGCCTCAGCTCAACTATGGATCCACCTCTTTGTCCATCTTTGTATTAGCTGAAAGTCAGGTGGTCCGGAGCCCCCCACTTTGATCTTCACAACAGCTCGTGAAAAACCCAAGGGATGACGTCACGGAGACGGCACGTTTTATACATACTATGGTTTGGCATTATTCAATCATTTATTACTGTCAACAAATCCCATGCAAAGCCCAAACCTAATGATGTGTTAGTCCATCTCTCAATACTCTCTGCTTTCCCTTTTTCATGACACTCAGCTCTAAGCCTGTTTAATGAACTTTTTAAAAACGGCTTACCTTATTTTAAAAAAAGGCTTAGTCGTTTCCTAAATCAGCTGGGCACTGTAGGTTTATAAACGTTACTCAAACAGGAGAAAATTTGTAGCATTTGTTGGGGACTACTTTGGGCCTCTGGTAATGCTGTGATTCCTTGAGCAAAGTGTAAACTCATATAATACACAAGTTTTATCTTATTTATTTTATTGCCATAAAACAAGCCCCATACAATATTCATACGAATTTGGCTGTCATGTTATGGAGTAAAACTATACAGTAAGGTGTCAAGTATGAAAAATAATTAAATTGTAGTCTCCAAGGCACTAATTTATAAACATTGTATCTTCTTTTTTCTTTTTCTTTTTCTTTCTTATTTCTATGTTGTTGTGAAGAGGTGTGCATCATATATCTGGGCCACTGTATGACCCCCCCTCAGTGTGTGTGACAGAGTGTGACTGTGAGGGATCAGGGCCTTCTTGCAAAAGAGAAAAGTAAATAAAGGTTTAAAAACTTGTGTTGTGTTTATATACTGCATCATTGCCTGCGTTATATATATTGACATTTGTTACTTTGTTAATTAAAGGGGTACTTCAACAATTTAGTATTGTACTTCCATAAAGTTGGGGGACTCGCAAAAGAAAAAAAATAAGTTTGCAGGAGCAGATGCTGATATTCAGATTTGTAGTCCCTTGTATAGGTCAAGCACCAAAGCACTGGATGTTACAACAGCAGACATTTTCCCTGTGATAGTAGGAAAAGGCCCAGGTGAAATGAATCACATTAACCACGGCTCGGCTCCATTAAGTGTCCCAGTAAACTGTTCCAGTATGCCAGCAAACATTAATAACGAGCGATCATTAATGTTGTTAAATACTCATTTACTTTTTTTACTATGACAAGCCAAAATGTCTGCCGCAAGAAAGGTCTATTCCCATAATGCAACTTGGTAGCATCTTTCATTAGACCCCTCCCTGCCTGGTAAACACACACGCACCTTTCAAACTTCAAGCCCCAGCTATGACTTTCTGTTAAAAATATGTAGTTTCCAAGCCCAAGCTGAGATAACACTGATGACATCATCACAGAGGGAATAAAACATCCGTTTATACTTCAGATGTGCTGCCCGTGACTCATCTGGAGATATGTATTCAGGTCAGCCACATTTACACCAAAGTCAGATCCCTTAACAAACCTACACAAAGTAGATTTGGGTTTATGGTATTAGATTAACAGGTTAACATAATAGGTCTTAAAATAGTTTCATAAAATTGACCTTGAATGTTGATACTACTTATGTTTTTCTGCAATAGCCATTAAATGTATTTTCATTCAGTAATTATTAGGGAAGTTAATGATTTAGGGATTATTGATTGATCGCTGTTAATAATTACACTGGTTTAAAACATGAACTGATGCAGAAGACGAGGGACGTGTGGAGTCAGTAAGCTGTGTAGATGTGCTGTGTGCGGTTGCCCCACCAGGTGGAGCCTCTTACTTTGTGTTTGGTGACCGGCTGTAACGTTCGCACAAACTGTAAAACAAACGCAACTCTCTGCCCTCCGGAGTCGAAGCGTCCTGTTGAGGAACTCTGAAGCATACGGTTGTAAAAACTTATAGGAGTTGTAGTTTGATGGCTGTGTGGTTTAGCCATCAGCTCAGCTAAACGAGCATCTTGAACAGAAGCAGCTGTTTGGTTAACGCAGGCTGAGAGCCGAGTGTCGGACAGCAGCACTTTGATTAACACAAAAGGAAATGGACTTTCATACCTTTTACATGACAGGCCAACATTTACACGGCTCATCATTTCATCTAATTTGCGCGCGCACGCGCACGCACGCACGCACGCACGCACACACACACACACACACGAGGAGCTGGGGATCAAACCACCGATCTTCCGATTAGTGGAAGACTCTACCTCCTGGGCCACAGCCAGCACAACAGTGATGAACTGTAAGCAAGTAAATGGTCGGAGCAGGCTGGGACCTCCGTCCAGCTGACCAGCTGTTTCCAGCAGCAGGGCTAACGTTGGCTGACGTTGGCTAACAGGGAACAACACATTACTCCATAATGTCGATCAGGTGTGCAGATTATTTTACAAACCAGTCAGACTGAAGTCAGTTGTGGGGAGTTTGGGTAACAGGTCATTTACTGTTGAAGGCAAACTGGAAGTTGTGCGGCTGTGTGTAATATTTTGGATTTCGTCGGGCCAGTTGATGAATAGCGTCGGACAGGAGCGCCACCTCCGAGAACCATCACCTTACCGTGGTGGAGGGGTTTGGGTGC
>CALSBV010012313.1:262620-277869 GCA_943590825.1 Bovichtus diacanthus
GCAGCAGGGTCCTACTGCAGCAGGGTCCTACTGCAGCAGGGTCCTACAGCAGCAGCAACAGAAGAACACTGAATAAAGTCAAACAGGTATTAAGTACATGAACAACAAAGGCAGTATGGGAAACAAAGTTTGGCAGAAAAACTAATTAAAGTAGTGATTATGTTACAAGTAAAGTGACTGCCACATAATGTGGACATTTGCCACGACATGCTTTGGTTTCCTCTTGGACGAGCTGAAGCTGACGGTGTTGTGAGGGTGGAATAATAAACAGATTGTTTTCTCTTTCCAAGTCTCTGTATCTTGATTTACATTGTGAAGTGTGCAAGAACCACTGAAAGGCCTCCGAGGCCAAACTGAGCCTTAGTTTCACTGCATTCTTTGCTGCATCCGCCTGTCAGAGGGCTGACACTGGCCAAGAGCCGACCCCACCTAAAGTAAGAAACCCCACCTGAAGTGAGAAACCCCACCTGAAAGTGAAAAACCCCACCTGAAAGTAAGAAATCCCACCTGATAGTGAGAAATCCCACCTGAAAGTAAAAAACCCCACCTGAAAGTGAGAAACCCCACCTGAAAGTAAGAAACCCCACCTGAAAGTAAGAAACCCCACCTGAAGTAAGAAACCCCACCTGAAAGTGAGAAACCCCCCTGAAGTAAGAAAGCCCACCTGAAAGTGAGAAACCCCCCCTGGAGTAAGAAAGCCCACCTGAAGTAAGAAAGCCCATCTGAAAGTGAGAAACCCCCCCTGGAGTAAGAAACCCCACCTGAAGTGAGAAACCCCACCTGAAGTAAAAAAGCCCACCTGAAGTAAAAAAGCCCACCTGAAGTGAGAAACCCCACCTGAAGTGAGAAACCCCACCTGAAGTGAGAAACCCCACCTGGAAGTGAGAAACCCCACCTGAAGTGAGAAACCCCACCTAAAGTAAGAAATCCCACCTGAAAGTGAGAAACCCCACCTGAAAGTGAGAAACCCCACCTGAAATACAAACTACCATTTCAAAGTGAAGACTTTTTCTTCTTGGTGCAAACGGTGTCTTTATCCAACTTCATTGTTTGTCTGACTGGCTTATCCTTCACTTATGACCTCTCAGTTCACTAGTTAGAAGGCTGACCTATACCTTGTTTTAGTTCACTGAGTGAGATTATTCAGTCGGAGCTCTGCGAGGGAACGTTGCATGTTCACTGAACATACTAGTCCCTCGAGCCGCCCCTCTCCCTCACTCTTATGTCTCCAAGTAGGAAGTAGTACCAAATGTTGTGTTTAATAATTAGGTGTAGCCGAAATACACGTGCCAATAGGGTAGGAGTTCAGCTTTCAGTTTGCAAACGGTGTCTTTATCCAACTCAATTCTCTGTTCTCAGTGAGTGAGCTGAATGATTCATACAAAGTTTAATGGGTTCTTCCTTGGCCCATGCTACACCCTCCTACCATGAACATCGGGCCAGGAGTTAGTTTGTCATCCTGCTGAAAGACAGACAAACCCACAAAGAGACAAATCTACAGAGTTAACAGTTAGCAGTGTGAGTGTGTGTGTACCTTGCCATGCTGGCCCAGCCTCTCATAGCAGATAACTACATCCTCCCAGAGCTCTAGCTTTTCACAAATGAGCAGAGCTGAACTGGTGCAGCTCAGGTCTGTCAGCAGACTGGCCAGCTGTTTCTGTGGGAGAGCAGAGAACAAGACTTTGAGGCTACAGCCAGGGTGTCAGCACGCTAACAATAAACATGCCACGTGGTGATGTATGGCAGACATATTGTTTACCATGCAATAGTTTTTCATAAAAAAAAAGTACAACAAACAAAAAACAACAACAGAACCCTACACCCAAACATAAATAGGCCTTTAGTGATTTGTCACATGCAGGCCAGGGTTATCCAGAAGGGAGAAATGTATCACAGCACCTGCTGATGTCATCCGCCTCAATCCGCTTTCAAGTCCTCAGGCGGCAATACAGACTCTTCAATTCCAGCTTTATTGCGGTTATCAGTTATTACATGCCACCTGGGTGACTCATCCAACTGATCTCTCCCTCTCTCCAACTCAACTCCTCCTTCAACCTCTCGGACACGTCTACATCTTTCTTTTACTGCTTATTCTACTTACTGCTCTTTCCATGTCATTCTGACCCCTATCCTCCTGTGTTTAAGTGTTTAAGATCTTATGATGCCTGGTGGTTCAGCAAATGTGTCACAAAATGTCATTAGTGCAGTTTTCTATAGCTCCTTTGAGACCTTCATACATCACATCTTTCCATGGTGCTTCAGCATTGTCACCTTCTGCACAAAGAACACGTTTTAGGATTATACTATAAACTAAAAGTGACCATTTTCTAACTGAAAGCTAGTCAGACTGAGACTCTCATTGACCCTACACTGATTGTTCAATCCAAGTTTAGGGATTGTAACTACTCACAGCAGGTCTATTAAGCTTTGGATTTCCCCACGTTGTGCAAAGAGTGCTCGTAAGAGAGATACTCTGCATCTAAAGAGTTTGGAGGGCTGTCTCTTTTTTATTGCTCTTCCCAAGACAAAATTACAACAGCCAATGTATGAGAAATATACTTATAAGAGTGCGTTTATCTGCTGTAAGCCGCTACTTGTAAGGCCAAGAGTTAGCATAGCATTAGCTAACTACTTTATTTCGTGGGGTCACAGGTGACATCAGAAATGGCCCTCTTTGGAACAGCCACTGTGCAGGAGCAACGGCGCTACTGTATCCCCAGAGCAGGCTCACTGGTAAGCAGTCATGAGGGGCTTTGCACTGACGGCACTACGGGGTGGGATGTGAGGCTGATCCACCTGCACACATTTCCAAGTTGATTTGGGATTTCTAAAAAGGAAACTGCGCACTGGCAGGCGTACGCATGGTTTTACGGATCATAGTTTGTTTTGCTGTACGTACATTTCCTCATTTGTACGTATGCAAACATTTAGTGTGGATTCCTTGCAAAGTTTTATAAATGAGTCCCCGAACAGCGTTATGCATGTCTTCTTATGACACTGAGGCTAAGAACAGTGCTGCTATTTATTACCATGTCTCCTACATGTATCATCCATCAGTGAGGATGCTGGCTTTTAATCCTGTTGGAACAAAGTGTTGGATAGACTAAACAGCAGTTGCTGCATAGGTCGATCTATGGAAGTAAGCCTCTACCCATTTTTTATTGTCATTAGTGTTGCTTGCAGTGTGGCTTGGAGGAAGGCAATGCTGGTCAGGCGATCAAGCCAGAGGGATTGCTACAACAAACTGCAAATGTTCGCAGAGAATGAACCCTAACTTTAACAGCGCCAGGTTGACATTTTTTGTTTTTTAGTGAAATGGCTCAGATGCTATGCCATGAAATTTGATTCATATATTCAAGGTCCCAAGAGGATGAATCGTAGGACTTTGCCCCTGACTGAATCCCCTGACTTTGCTTTAGCGACACCAGCAAGTGAAGGTTTCTTACAATATCTCAACATCTACTAGATGGAATGGTACAAATGTTGTACCGACATTCATGGGTCCCAGAGATTATTGATCCCATGACTTTTCAACAGAACCATGAGGTTGATATGTTCTTTTGAGAGGGAAATATCTGGATAGTCAAAAGTCAGTAAATCCAATACTTTGGTTTACTTTGATTAAACTAATGACATTACTATGGTGTCAGCTGTATTTTGTGTTTAGTGCCTATAAGCAAATGTTAGTATGCTAACACACTAAACTAAGACCATGGAAAACGCATACCTTTTAAACATCCGCATATGGTCATAACGAGCATGTTAGCTTGCATTAACTTAGCTGCAACCCCTCTTTAAAACATTCCTTCCGCAATATTTGATGACTACAGATTCACAGAAAAGTGAATTAAGTCCTCGTCATTGTGTATAATTTGTCTTGGTTTATTGAAATGAAAAACATTCAAATTTAAAATGCGTTTTTGAAAATAAAGTGTTACCTGAATAGCCCATCGGGGGGGACTTTGGCAGAAGTAGAACCCCTTCAGCCGCTCAGTCACAGGACAGTTGTTGTCTTCAAAGTGGTCTACGATCGCCTGGAGGAGGAACACAAAGCACGACATGCAACAGCTGGGTCTTATGTTTGATAATTAGCCCACATAGAGATATGCCACAGTCTGCGACATGACAAGAAATCTTTCCTGTTTATTAAAACAAACCCAACAACTGAAAAATCATCCAAGTGATACAGCAGTTTTTCTATGTATTGGGTTAAGATAAGCCATAAAAATGATTTCCAAATTGAGGCTTATTTTCAAAAAGCACTTTCCAGCTTTTCAACTGATCCAAATAAAAGGTAAATCATCTCAATTATAAAATGTAGCATCTGATACAATAAGTCAGTCCAGCAGGGAATGTCAGGAAATTATTTGAGTCTTTGCGACCACTTTTACTACACAAGTCAGAATTCAGCCGTTCATACAAGGCTCCACCTTCATCAGGAGCGACACAGACAGACAGACAGACAGACAGACAGACAGACAGACAGACCAGCAGGGGGCAATTTGAGGTTCAGTATTTCGCCCAAGGACACTTGCGAGATGTTGACCGCGGGGGCTGAGGGTCAACACAGCAGACCTTCCGATTGGTGGACGACCACTCAGCATCCTGAGCCACAGCTGGCTGTACAGGTCTGACATACAATACAATTCAGGAAGTCCAGTTTGACAAACAGATCCAGACTTTTGAAGACTTATCAGACGCCAAACACGGCACAGTGGGTTATAATATTATGAGACAGAATTGTACAACTCTGGACAGTTATGAAGGAGGCAACTATTCCCTCTTTTGTTGTGATGACCGTGATCATGTTACAAAGTCATCTAGCAGGAATAGGCCTTGTTACAGGACGCTCCACTGCAGTCTCGCAAAGGTTCGAGAGCTAAGGCTCATGCTGTAGTATGTCTCCTTACTACGATGCAATAACTAAATGGATATGACAATACATTTTGTGTTGAGTTTTATTCCAGTAGGATTCTGACATTTTTTCCTCTGGGTGCTTAGGTGACCAAGAGGAATTAAATGTGACACAACAGAGACACAATGAGCATAAAACAGAAATTCACAAATTAAGGTTTCATGTTTATTTTAATACTCTAGCTCCAAAAATGTCTTAGAAAAAGTGTTTTCACACAAGAAATACAAAGGTACTTGGATTAACCTTAAATCAAAGCATACCATGTTCAGCATTATGTTGATTTATGGTATATTTTATCTTTCTGTTGGGCTAGAGACAAGAACATGAGTGCGTTTCATTTGCTCAATAAACCTGAACCTTTTATAGAAAAGCACTCCAACTACATAAAGTACATCTAAGAAAATTACATTTAGTGCTTACTCTCAGTATCCAGCCCGAGCTTGAAATGTTATTTATCATGAGCACAGGTGTTTGAGTCTTATAACTTCTTCACTGGCTTTTTCATTATCCCATAATGACGTGCGTGTTAGGTCTTTCAAGGCTGTTATTGATCAACATCCAAAATAACATTTGGAGCTGCGGTGAATTAATGGTTTTGTAAGAGAGAACAAGGTTACTCAATAACTCTCTGGCACCGTCAGCCAGGTCGAGCTCTGCAGCTCTTTCAACTAAAACATCTACACGTGCCAACAAGATTACTTACTGGAACGTTATTTATATCCAACAGCACACACCATGAATAAAGCTAAAGCTTGCAGTGACAGTCCCAATATTCTGGGATGGATTTATAAGGTGTGCATTAGGGAATTAAAGTAAGAAATGTGTATTAATCCAATGTAATTAAAGAAAATGACTTTTGCCAACTACATGGATATGTTGACAAGTACATTTAATTAGACAAATCAAACTGCTGCAAATCCATGGGGTTAAAATGATGTGAAGAGAATTGTGAAACTGTATTTCAGTCCATACGTGTTTACTCATCTCTGTGAATCCTGTGGGTGGAGATTTGTCTGCAGGTCAATGTTTTCCTCAGGTACTCGAGTCTCTCAGGCTCAAGTCTATGATGGAAACTAAAGTATTATGTGTCTCAGCAAATATGCATCTTAGCTAGGTTTAGGATTCACCGAAAAGAGAAATGTAAAGTACATTTAGCTAGCTAACGTGCAACAATCAGTCGAAAATGAAAAGTGCTGCAGGTAACACAGCTGACTGAAGTCGTGTCGTCAAATCTTTTACAGTTCTCTTCAATTGTAAACCTAGATTAGCTACATGTTTACGGAGACTTAATATATCATGTTAACAGAGCCAGCAATACGAGCTACACTTCGAGGATGTGCTTATATATACACACAAAACTGCAATAACCATCAGCAAACAATGTCCAGATTCAATAGGCGCCTCTGCCTGGTTGCAGCTGCAGGAGCTCTTCGGGAGCAGCAGCACAAAGCTTGTGCATGTTGGCAGGATAATGTTACTTGATGTTGACCCAGCATGAGCCTTAGCTCTCGAAGCTAAATACTAATATTTTCTGACTCTTTTACACGTACACATCTTACAGACATTTGTAGATTTTTGTACGTATTCATAAATTGGAAAAGGAAGTTTGGGGCCCCCTGCTGGAGCTGTTGCCCCCGCGACCCGACCCCGGATAAGCGGTTGAAGATGGATGGATGGATGGATTCATAAATTGGAATTTACATTTAGAAATTATTTTCTAAATTTCAAATTAAATTTTGTTGAGCTAAACGACAAACGACAACAGGGACAGTCCTCTGGAGCAGCTCAGGGTTAAGTGTCCCCCCAGGTGTCTGAGGTCAGTCATGTTCCTGTCTACACATAGTCTATTACATAGTTAGGGTCTCAAGTTTCACTGCCTTTTGGTTAGTGCCCTTGCAAAACTGGCAAGGAGATGTCTGAACATGTTGGTTCCATTTATGTGGGCATATGTAGCATATATAAAAACAACAATTCTCCAAAAACCTGCTATGGTTTAGAAAAGACCCTCTGTAAGGTAAGCCATCGCATGTCAAAGTACTGTCTGCAGTTTGTCTACCTCTACGTTACCCTGAGTAATGAAGAAGTTTTGAGGTATTTTATAGAAAAACGCTTTTATTCATTCCATAAGTACAAAAGGCATATTGTGAATCCCAACATGTACGACATGTTTTCAGGACTCCTGATGCTTGGACTCATTGAATACATAAATACAATCCCCTACAACATCTCCTTACCTGGGTCTGCATCATGGCTCTCTCGACACATCGGGAGCTCCTTTTTTCCAGTTTGGTCCTGAGGCAAAGAGCGGCGACTTCTACAGCCCAGAACTTAGGCTGAGAGAGAATACACTGCAGACAGACATGGGAGGGACAGCGGACGATAAATACATTAGATGGATCAGACAATTAGACAAATCATAATCTGGAATAAAGTTTGTCCAATTCTGATGATTTAGAAAAGTCAAAGTTGGTGAGTTTGTATAATGTCAGTGTATATTCGTATATTGAATATCGTTGGGTAGACTTACCTGTACACACATGGTATATTTAGTATACTGATACATTTACAGAGCACTAACTCTCCCAGTACAACACTAGTCGTGGTATACTACATACAATTATTTCTATTTGGTTACACTTTGCAGTATGTTATTTTTTTATCACTGTTAAGCTACCGTCAATGAAACGTGCCACTTCCTGCAAATATCAATGCACTTTGAGCTGCTGGAAGATGTTTAATTAGTGCAGGAAGTGTCGAGTTTTACTGTGCGAAACATGATAAGTACCACAAACTGCGACAAACTAAACGCTGCCACCACTTATCCAAATGTTTTATACAAGATGACCTTTAAAAGTGTGACAATGTACTTTGATTACACCGGGGCCCTCGGAGTTCACCCACATGGGACGACCACAGATATCTCCTTCAAACATAAACATAACAGCACAGTTTTCTGATCATCTGAAAGCTAACAAACAAGGTTAACCACAATCAGGGCTGCACAATAAATTGAAATTCTCTTTTGCCAATATTTGGCGAAGTTGTTTTTTTTGTCCTAAAACCGTTTAAATGTTTTAAGATGTTAGAGGAAAGACACTTAGATCTCCTCATCCTCCATGGTGTGCCTGCTATACACAGGGCTGCACAACCAAATGCAGTCGTCAATTTATGCTGCACAGAAAACAAAAACAGTTGTGCATTTTTCTTTCAATTTGCATCAGGAATTTAAAAACAGCCACAAAAACACTGGTTATTAAATTAATATCAGTGGTTATTGTTAATGTTTTTTATCTACTTGGCGGTCTGGCGTGTTTCCACAAGTTAATCCATCCAAGATATCATTCGCTGCTTTATCTGGTGTACAGTGGTCCACATGTCTTCATTGCAATAATTCATCGTTTATTTGTTTAATTGTATGTCAGTAGTTATATGTGTAGAAGTAAAACCTTTCTTGAAGAAGTGATTAGCATTCATTCTAAATAATTTTCCCTTTTTAGGGGTGGTGCCCTGAGGTCAATTTAATGTAAATTAAATTCTGTTACTCAGTATAAATATTAAGTACAATTATTGTTTTTACGATTCATAGTTGTGTGCCCCTTGAACCTTATTAATTATGTTGGTACCTCTACTGACGGTATTAGCGCTTTGGTACAGTACATTACTACATTATACTGAAGTATTGCACTTTCATTAACCAGGGAACAGTGGAAATAAAAAAAGGGTCAGCTTCCTTCTGCAGTTGAGGTAAATAAAACACTGTTTGAGAATTTACTGTATAGTAAATCAGGCCGTATTCCAACTTGGAGTATCACAGAAGAATTGTTGACTTTCTTTCCTATTCCACAACTCCATATTTAGCTTCTTCATAAACACTTGGGTGCTGTTATGCATTGTAAATGTTGTCCATAAGTGCATTTATTTCAGTATGCACCTTTAGACTGGACATCTACATTTTCATACCCTCAAGGCGCATGTAAACCAGATTCGGTGATGGAGGGCATCTCAACGCTTTTCATTTCATCTCCTATGAAGAGAAGCAGCAGAAGCAGTAGTGCAGTGCACGGTACGGAGGGGGGTCAGCGCTAAGCTAAGTCCAAAACCAGAGCACGCTGTCAATACCTACAGTATACTGATTAAGATGGAAATATGCATAACAACAATAAGGTGATACATGGTTTAAGGCGAGTATTTGTTGACTGTTAATTTTGAAATAAATGTAGACAAGATTAGGTTTCATGAACAGAAGCTTTGAAGCACTTGTGAAAAACAGAAAAGCCCACAACTTGAAACCAATTAGAAACAAAAAAGAGAATAACAGTATTATTGTTAATGTTTTTTACCTGGCCTTTATAAGCAACTGGCCTGAATATTTGCGCTGACCATTTCTATTACTCGTGACTATATAGACTATTGCTGTATTTGAATACAAGATTTGATTTGAGGATTTACGTTATAATGTGTAATGTTTAAGTACACTTAAAGGAAATATTACCACTTGATATTACTTAAACTGTGTCTGTATATACCAGAGCATATGATACAATACCATACTACACAGGAATCACAATCAGAATTCCACAACACTAGCTCCAGAAGTTAGCAATATGGAGCTGGACTGACCACAGATTTTTTTATAAAAGCCACAACAACTCCAAGGTATTAAATAAATCTTCAAAGCTTTTTATACTTTCTTTCTGACTTGGGATTTCCAAAATCAATATTTTTCTTTTAAAATGGACATGTTACTTCAGCTCAGTCCTGATTTATGAGCCAACCGCAGTGTGGAGAGGGATCAGACAGACAGATGAGACCTGTGAGGATGCAGGTTTGCAGAGTTGAAGGGGATATGCTGTACGTATCAGGTAATGCCTGATGGTCTTAAGGTGGGACCTGGACATAAGTGGGATTACTAAATCCTCAGTTTCCAGAAGCTGGCGATGTGCCGATCAGCTGTATTGTCTCCGCCGACTGAACCCTCCGTGTAACTCGCATACCTCGAGTCTATAACGAGATCTGGAGAAAATACACAACCGTTTTGTCAGGTTTTCCCTGAGGAGATGACATAGCCTAGTTCTTTTTCATACGCATCTTTAAGAATAATATACAGTCTAGATAGTGCCTTTTTAAACGGTAATCAAATACTGCTGCTGTAGGTTGATAAGTGACACATCAACACTACCTCCAGATGGTCCTCCAGGAAAGTGACAGAAGTCATGTATGGATGAAGACAGCTAGACATGTGACAACCATCTAACCAGCCTGCAGATTCCTGGATCTACATGTAGGCTGGGAAGATGCCTGCTCACAGATCCAGCAGCTGCCTGCAGCTTTTCCATCCAACGCAGTGACAATACAACATCGTCATTGCTCTCGAAATGTCCTTCCCTACTGACGCTCATGTGATGCATATCATATCTTGATATTGATTTGGGGACAATGCCATTTCCATATTCGAGTACTCTCATTAAATGTGTTTGTCATCAGGTCTTCAACTTCCAGCTCAGTGTGAAAAGGCAAGTTAAATATGACTCTGTGGTAAGAGTTCTCCACAAGTCTGTAGTAAACTCTACCTTGTTGGTACTTTGCAGATCAGCCCTCAACTTTACCGTGCTTCCCTCATATATCATTTTTTCACCAATTCTGTACAGATATGTTCAAAAGTTAAATCTGTACCAGTAGGCTTCAGTGATCATAACATCATTGCAGTGGCAAGGAAAACAAAGCTTCTTAAAGCTGGGCCTAAAGTGATACACAAAAGGATTTTTAAATGTTTTTGTGAAAATGCAATTTTTAAAGACATGAATGAGGATACAGTAGAAGGATTTGGTGAAATTAACTCATACAGAAGCTGCCTTACCATTACATATGCAACTGTTTTTATCTACTTGTGACAAACATGCTCCTATCAGAACCACTAAAGCCCCGTGGCTTGATCTGAAGTTTTGAAGCCGTATGACCGAGAGGGAGCGAATGGAAAAAAGCTGCCGTCACATCTGATTGGCAGGTTCACCGTTCACTCACAAAAATGAACAAACAAAACAAAGAGCAATATTAACAATCCAAGATTTAGGAAATTAAGGGCAACAGTAAAAAGTTATGGAAAACCCTCAATGAAGTAATGAATAAAAATCAGGTGAATAAAACTCCCTTGTTTATTGAATCTGGGGGTGGATTTATTACCAAACCTCAAGATTTAGCCACAATTATTTAAATAATTATTTTATAAGTAAAGTGGATGCAATGAGAAATTAAATGTTGCCAGTGAACGGTAAGATGTCTGAGTCACGAATTAAACAACATATTATCTACAATAAAAAATGGGAATTTGACTTTAACGATGTAAACAAAGAAGAAACGGAGAAGTTTAAAGTTACGATAAACTAGATGACAGATTACTACAGCTGTCAGATAGGATTGTTAAGGTTACTCCACCACAAAAAAAACAAAAAGTCGGCCTATTAGCAATGTGCCTGTTTTGAGCAAATTAATGGAGGGAGTTGTATTGAACTGAATTCTGAAAAACACATGCATTCCAACAGGCATGTGAGGTGGGGTACTCAACATGTACAGCTTTAACACGATTGACAGAAAGTTAATGGTGGGTACGCTACTGCTGGACTTCAGTGCCGCTTTTGATCTTATAGACCATGAGCTAATACTTATCGATTTAAAAGTTCACCGATCAATTGGAGGAAAAGTTTTGTATCCAACAGAGCCTAATAAGAGCAAGCTCACTCAAAACAGAGCTGCATGCCAGGCTGTCAGGGATGAGGGTGGAGGATAGACTGGCATACAGCCAACTCCATGCCTTAAGAAAACCTACATATCTATATTCCCAGATAACACACACAGACATGCCTTCATGGTACACTTCACATTACCTTTACCTAAAACCAAGGCTTTAAAGAAAAACTGTAATGTATAGGGCTATGACAAACTGGAAGAAACTACCACTACATTCACCTCAAATTAACAGTAGGACCATGAAGAACAGCCATTATTACGAAAGAAATCAGTTTAGGCAACATATGATATTCTTAGGTCATTTCCAACGGTGCACAATTAGTATTGTGCAGTTAAATATACTTTCTATACCATATCCATCTCTTTGATTTAATCGTTTACTGTCATCTACAATGTTTCGAGCAACACTTTGTCACACAGTTTGGTATGTATGTTTAGAGCGTCAGAGCTTTTGTTAGTGTCGCACTCAGAATATAAGGCTGTATATGCATCAGTGCGAACTGAATTAGAAAAAGCATGAGTAAAAAAGATTTGTTCATTCATTTTTTTGCCTAAACTACTCAGCAGGTGTTTAGATAATCTCTACGAAAAGTAATGTCGAGTGAAAAGCAGTGCTAATCTTAGCAAGCTATGCCAACTAGCTTCCACATTCCGGGTGGAATACACACTTCACAGCACATTGGGTCTTCACACATTTTCAATCATATAAAAAAGGGACAGACAGCTTAAATACATCATGGTTGATAGCCAAGTCTATGTGGAATTGAAAATGGAAGAAAAAAAACGCTTCGTGTTAAATACAATCCGAAGCTGTAGCTGGAGGAGAACAAAGAGAGTTTTGACCCAAAGACTGGGAAAAGCCACAGCTAAGGTTAGAAGTGTTCTGTGATGGCTAATGTTTCACTGACACCGAAGAAGTACCTTATAAGCAGTTTGAAGTTTGTCAGGAAGTTTGAGCTGCTTTCATAAAAACAGTGAGGTGGTATTTGGGGTTGTTAACATGGAGTTATGGTTTTGTTTTTCTCTACTTTTGCTGAGCTTTCTTGTGGTTCTCCTTTAATTTACTCATTTGATTAGTTCTGCACAGTGGTTTGTGTTTGGATGTAGTCTTTCAGTCTGCTGGTGCAGCCCCATGAAAAGGTAGCCTCCAGTTTAGTATTGGTGTTGTTGACTAATGATTGCAGCGGAGGGAAAAGTGTTGATGACACTAATAAAACACCTTCAGATGATATTTCTTAACAAGCCCCCGGAGACAGAGGAAGAAAGTCACAAAGGACCACGTCATTATTTGCCTGTTAAGATTTATACATTGTTCAAAGTCTAAGGGCTTTGGGATTTTCCATCCAAATGTATCACAAATTTTAACCGCATTTTGAGAAAATTGGTGAAACAAAATGCTAAATAATGCTTGTTTCTATCCACTACCGTTATGCCACTATTGGTTGGTTTTGGAGAAAGCAGTAGGTTGCGCTATTTGAAAACATTGAAGAAGAAATGGATTTCACAAAAAGAAATGGATGGAAACGCACTACCTTGATGTTTAAAGAGACAAAAGGTTACCAACATTACTATTGAATGTACTAGTGCCTGTTTAAAACCCGACTGTGTGGAACGGCCTGTGATATTGCTGCTTGCAGCTTTCTCGAGAACTACTCATACAAACAACTTCACATTAAAAACTGCACTTTCTTGGTTCCTGAGCAATACACCTGCCATGACATAGTGGCGTCACACACCAAAGTCAATACGACACACACCTTGTTAAATGACAAAATCACAACAACAATAAACAATTACTTACAGACGTGAAGGCCAGGAGTTCCTCTTCAGTCAGTCTGTGGACAGGGTTATTCTTCTGGAAGTCAGTGCTGCAAGACAACACTCTGGGTCAACAGCATATTCATTATGACACACGACCAGGAGCCCACAGCTATGCCAGCAGCTCTGAAGCGGAAATGCTTCCTTTTGACCTGACGTGATACTAGATCAGAAGATCAAAGTTATTACAATTCATTCTCGGGATGCGTGTACCGAATTTCAATTCAAGTTATTTTTTAGGGCTGCAACTAACGACTAATTGGATAATCTGTTAATCATTACTTTGGTTCATCAATTACTTATCTGATACAAAGAAAAAAGCCTAATTTAGCCTTAATTTCCAGCATTTTATTGAAAAAACAAAACATAGTCTTGTCTTGAGTCTTGTATAATGTTCTTTTCCTACAATAAAAACATGACATTAAAGAAATGGACATTTGGGAGGTTGCTTTTTATTTCAATCCTTTATAATGCAGGGGGACCTTATGATTTATGATGACCTTATTTAAGATTTGAAAATGTAAGAGTTTCTGAGCATGCTGAAGCAGTATACTGAAAGCAGCAGAAAGGCTTAACACTTTATTATCATCTTTTATCATAAGTAATATCGTTATCGTTGTGAGGATATTCACGATTATCCCGAAAATGGAAATTCACAACGATCAATGTATTGTGAGTGGGGTTTTTTTTGGAGGTCCCCGATAATAATCCTATATCGTCTTATCCCTATTTGTGTCTCCTTCAGTATGGGTGTTTCGCTCTTATCAATAGGGAAGGTATACGTCTGTCCCAAGAGCCCATTATCCATCCGCATATACACATCCCCCACTATTGATAGACCATACACTAGCTAACTGTCACTGGCATTTGGACATTTGCCACAGAGGGACAAAAGAAAATCCAGACAAGGTCACATTCCCAAGTTAAAAGGACGATGGAAAAGACAAGATGACCAGGGACCCTTCAACTTTTTAAGCCCTTGGCTGAAATGTAATAAAAAAGTAATCACATCCTGGGATGTGCTCTCATTAATACAATACGCACTGACAATGAAGAGGTTGTTAAAATTCTTGAAAGCACTGTGTGTCCAGTCAAACTGACCACTTACTACAGACACTGAAATGGTTGCCGACACTTAAAGTCACAGGATTACACCAACACCCTCTCTACCAGACACATTTCACTCACATCTTTCAGTCATCTTTCAGATTAAAGAACTTCGATCCCATTTTAACCAATGCAACTGCTCACACCGGCTTCATTGACGCTCTCTGTGCATAACTGCTATCCAGTGATAAAGTTTTCTTATCTCCTTGGGGCTTTTCCACTTAAATTCGTAAGAACCTGATTCTGTATTTGTGCTATGTGAAATGGTGCAATGCAGATCTGTGGCTGAATGGATCAAGTAATAGTGATTCATCCAGAAATGCATTTACCATTTCCACTGATAACCATCTACTGATGCACTTTAAGCTAAAACTTGTGAAGGGACTCAGAATGAACTTATGTGCAGAGCATAGCTGAATATGGATTATTCTTTACTAGCTAACTGCTCTCACAAACACAGCTGACCAATCCCACACACACACACACACACACACACACACACACACACACACACACACACACACACACACACACACACACACACACACACACACACACACACACACACACACACACACACACACACACACACACACACACACACACACACACACACACACACACACACACACACACACACACACACACACACACACACACACACA
>CALSBV010012313.1:277969-301260 GCA_943590825.1 Bovichtus diacanthus
CACACACACACACACACACACACACACACACACACACACACACACACACACACACACACACACACACACACACACACACACACACACACACACACACACACACACACACACACACACACACACACACACACACACACACACACACACACACACACACACACACACACACACACACACACACACACACACACACACACACACACACACACACACAGGAGTGACCTGGTTGACGCGTTTCGTTCCATTTACTGTGATTTGCGTTGGTAACACAATCTGCAGACACGAACTTTGGTCGTAGCATAACACTCGTTTTATTTTGCTTTGCTCTGTATATACGTGAATACATTCCAATAAGGGTTTTATTGATATGAATCAATGTCCTGCAACATACCAACAGGCAATCAAATCAAATGACTGCAAAACTAGACAAAAGGTCAAGCAAAGTAAAGAGTGCTAGAGTAATGCTTGAAATAAGGGTTAAAGAGCCCTGTCAAGGACACCAACGGCGCAGGTTTCTGATTTATATTCTAGCATCTGGTTTCTCCCATTGATAGTGCAACCAAGGGTTTTGGCAGTGTATTGTAAGTACAGCGGCCCAACGGGCCTAAGTTGACCCCTCAACAAGCCTAAGCATCTTTTTTAAATGTATTACTTAAGATGTTTATTAAACTAAACAAATAACTTGCAGGTTGCGAGTGTCACGGTGAGTTAGTCATTTGATATCGTTAAACTGTCAATCTCTGACAAAGACCCGCAAATCATCTCCTTCAGCCCACGCTACTGTGGCGAGTGTGCGGTCGGTTGGTCAAGGGAGAGCGAAGGAGCGACCGTGTGTGTGTGTGTGTGTGTGTGTGTGTGTGTGCAGTCAGTGTGAAGTCAGCAGTAACATGCAGTGTGTGTACAGTTTATTTGTCGGTGAATAGATACCACAACTCCTCAGTATACCTGCTGATGAAGGGAAGGCGCTCTGGTTAGCCCCGAAGCTAGCAGCGACAACAACGGCTCAAGTTTAAGGTGGACTGACTTTAAGGCGGAGCAGCTATCGTCAAGTGACAAGCTGCTCCTCTGAGTAAATTAAATAGTCAGGATTTAAACTTCTCTCTCAGGCTTTTTTCCTTCTTCTCACAACGACTTCAGACACTTGTATAAACAAGTGCAACACCACAAAGGACTCATGAAGATGAGGCTACAAGGCCCAGAGTTCTAGGAGAGGGATCAAGGAGATGCAGTCTAGAGAAGGCTAATACAGCAGGATTTCCTCCCAATGTCAAGTGTGTCCATTCAAAAGAGATATAAACATTTTTACAGATAGACATGGCCGAACAACACGTTCTACTACCTAGTTCTTTTAATGCATACCACTCCAAAAAATGCCATTCCACAATTTCAAAGACCAGTGGACAGCCTGCTATTTTCATTTCTCACACAGATTAATTTTTTATAGACAGAATATGCATCTTAACTCCTTAACTTCCAATTTAACGTTCTAACAACAAAGAAACAAATCTGACTGTGTAACAAGGGTTAATCAGTTTGTCCCAAAAGTTATCCAGTGAATGGATACGTGACTTGGACATGTAAAAGAGCGGTCAGAGTGACACAATAAAAAGGACTTTTCTGAAGGCTTTGGAGACAATTTCTCCTGAAGCTTTTGTAAGACCGTGAGATTTTTCTGAAGTTCAAGTTACCAACTGGCAGATTAGCATGATAAACAAACACTCTCGTGTTGAAGAACACATACAGCCTTGTAACAATACTTTCAACACAATTGTGTTTTAAGTTTAGATCAACTGATTTCAGTGCAGCAGAAACACTTACCAGACACCCAGGAGGACGGCCTGATCCTCAGCACTGAGGTCAGGCAGCTCATACTGATGTGGCTCCTCTAAATTGATCTTATCCAGCACGGTGTCATCCCCCAGACTGTAGTCCTGTAAGCACATGGAGACACAAACAAAGTCAGATGTGTACATGATGCATGTTATATAGTTTTCTGTGCATGTAAAAGGTCTGTAAAGTTAAAAATCCCAACGTCCAGGCAACAGAGAGTTCCTCCCCCCTACAGAAACACTTCTCCTGCACTGTCTGTAACACCTTGCTTGAAGTCCCTCCTTTTCTTCCGTATGTTGTCACCTTGTGACACATTTGCATAATTCCTCCCTAGCGGCCTTTTTTGGCACGCCCTCAAACACAGCTAGTTAGAGCAGAGCTGGAGCGGAGGCCGAGTTGTTTAGTGGCGACACCATGTCGAGAAGACGCTGTTTTCTGCAATGCAAACGGAAACTTCCTTTGTGTGGACTACCAAGGGAATACGAGTAGACAAACAAGTGGCTAAAATTCACTTTCACCGCTATTCCTTAGCAATACAACCCCAACATATTATGGTGTTCCCAACATTTAACTGAGGACTCCTTTTTGACCTGGGCACCGTTCACGGCTGGATATTCGCTTTAGAAATGTTGACTATCAACTCCAAATACGGTATAGAGCATTTGGGGAGGGGGATACACATCTCTAATATAAATGAGCAAGATCTTTGCTAAAGACGGTGCAAAAAAGCAAATGCTCATAACTTATTAAAAATTTCTGAAGTGTCATAATGATCAGGGGCTTCCACCATTGAGCCCGAGCAAGGCACCTAACCCTGAGTTGCTCCAGGGGGACTGTCCCTGTAGTAAGTTACTGTAAATTGCTCTGGATAAGAGCATCTGCTAAATGACAAATGTAAATTGATGAATGTGGGCGTGGCCTATGTAGCGTTATATGCTATATTATGCGTTTAGCTCATTCAAGCTCCCAGCAAATTAAGCAGAGACATGAAATTTAGTATCTTAACTGGAAATTAGGCCCTAATGCTACCCATAAAATGTCATCACAATCGGCCGCATGGGGGCGCTATAATTGACAGACAATCTTTGAAAGCCCGGCACCCCAAACAGTGAGTCCGATTGACTTTATTTTACATTTACAGCATAACGTTAAAAACAGCTAAATGAATAGAACTTTTTTAATGTTGACTCTATCAACACCAACTTTGGTATACAGCATTAGGGGAGAGGGTTACACATTTCTACTATAAATGAGAAAGATTGGTCCAAAAAACATGGCTGCCATCAATCAAAGGGTCTTCGCAAAGGGCGGGGCTCAGCAAGAAATAGTAAATTACTCAAGTTTCTCAACAAAATCCTGATTAAACTCAGTGGATACATCCTGCACTATATTCTGAACATACTCACCAAGTGTCTCTCAAATCTGATAAAGTGGGGCGAAATGGTGGGATTTAAACTGTTAAAATGAATAGAGCTTTTTAAATGTTGACTATCAACACCACATTTGGTATACCGCATTGGGGGATGGGAATACACATTACTATAAATGAGCAAGATTGATCAAAAAAACATCAAACGCCATCAATTAAAAAGGGCTTCGCAGGACAGAGCCTGTAACTCACGTTTTCGCAGAGCAGTCCTTATTAAACTCGATACATCCGGCAACATATTACGAAAGTACCCACCAAGTTCTTCAAATTTGATAAAGGGGGCCAAATGGTGGGACTTCAAGTGAAACGTTGCATACATTACAATGATGAAACAGGAGTGTGATTGGTCTCAGTCTCTATTCAGACAGAATTGTACCAATTGAGATGACTGTGAAGCTGAACCTTCTTGCTGGCGCTTGTGGGTTTGATATTGGCAATCGAGCTGCTTCCTCCCGACGAGCAAACAGAGGGCGTGAACCCGTTCATGGCCGCTTACGGTTATATTTACTTGTGGATTTGTTATGTTTAAAACAAACAAGGTAGCTACTTTTGGGATCGTTGTAGTAGTTAAGTTGCACACAAAATGCGAGCCTTGGCCCTAACATTATCATGTTCTAAAGGTTGTGCTAATCAGCTGTAGGCCCACCTTTACATAAAAAATGTGTAGAAATATGGCGATGGTTTTTTGATCACAACATTTTGAACCGTGTTCAAGTGTGGAGTTTGGTTTATGGTTACAAGCTGTAATGTAACAGTCAATATCCACTTTAGTTTGGCCAACTTGTAAGCTAAGTTGTCTCTGGTATTCTTGTACCTGCTCAGAGTCACTGTTCTTCTTTCATAGCAGTGCAGACAAAAATCTGACTAAAACCATCCCAACAAAAGATGACCAACTTAAATGTACAACCTGCCTTTTACTTGGAGCTTTGTTACATGGAGGCCACTCACTATTACGTTACCCAACAGTGGAGTTGTTCCCGAGTCAGACAGTCGGGCTGTATTTATGTAATACAAGGATATTGAGTGGGAGTGTGTACATGTGTTTACATGGTATTTGCGGTATGCTGATTTAAGCGGTGTCTTCAGCTGCTCGCAAAAGCTCTGGAGCTAAAATCCGGCTATGGTAAGGGACATTGTTGACACACGCTCTTAGCGGTTGACCAATCACGACAGGGTGGGCCAGCTGACCAATCAGAGCTGACTGGGCTTTTCAGGAGGGGGCCGGCAGGAGCCCTAACAGAGCCTTTCAGACAGAGGGTGAAAAGAGGAGCTGCATTTTATGGAGGAAAATAAAGTGCTTTTTGAACATTAAAGCATTTTAACATATATACAAATATAAACCTGTAAATTAGCATAATGTCATTTTTAAGAAAAGAACAAAAAAACTGAAAATATTCAGACGATGTCGATGCAAGGCAGAAGAGTATGTGAAAAGAGCCATTGTACTAATAAAATGGGGTATTGCACCGTTTTTAATGTCAGGGTATCTCAATACTTTTCTAGTATCCGTATACCGTGAAACACTAGTGCCTATTTTATCTGAAGATACATGTACATTTCACTACTTTCTATGTATAAATCCCCAGGGAGAAATATACTAACACAATTTAAGAAAAAACACAAACATAAGGGGGGTAATCTGTTAAACTGTAGACTTCACTTGCGCATTATCTTTAACTTGAGAGTAGAGCCGGGCACTTTGCAATGTCTCACATTTACTAATGCACACGCACACTCAGCAGAGGAAGGAAGGAAGGAAGGTAGGTTGGTTGGTTGGTTGGTTAGTTGGTTAGTTAGGACACCAAGACATGTCAATAAGAAGAGCAAGAGATGAAAGGATTGAACAATGCATGACTGTCAATGACAGTCAAGGCATTCCTCTGGTCTATTCTTGGCAAATATACATATATTGATGCAAAAAGAGCAAACTCATAACTCTATGCTGTGACAATGTGGTTTAGCACCAGAAACAAGAACTCTGGATCAGACCAGCTTTCATTAGGATAACAAGGTGACAAGTCCAGTCAGCACCACAGCAACACAAATGGCCCAATTTCCCTGCTGGCATTGGTTTTGATTTGCCAGTGATGAAGTAAATTGTCCCTCTCTGCTTTCCTTCTATCCATTCTAAATAGGAAGCCAGTGAGCTGTAGTTAATCACAGCCCTGATTGAGGCGATTTACTCCCCCTCCTCCAGTAATGAGGGCGATAGTGGTCTGAGCACAGCACCAGAAATTGGAGCTGGAGCACAGCTCAGAAAATATACAAAAGGAGGGAACCAATGTCTTATTCTGGAGTTCCTCTATTGTTACTAAGAAGGTTATGTTTATATATTTATATTTATATATAAATATTTCCATAAAACAGAGATTTCAGATATATTTGGAAAAATGTTTTACCATGGAACATAGGAGAACTGATTACTTTGCAATACTTTTTTCAAGTTCTCAACAAGTCCTTCAAACTAAATAACAAAATATTGTGTAATTGTCTATTAAAAAAAACCCTTTGTTTCCTGATCGAATGGTGTAGTTCGTAGGGCAACATTGATCGTCAGTGCTTTCAACAACAAATCACAGCAATAAAAAAAATTCATGTGGTAGATGTCTGATGTTTAGATTTGGTAGATTTTGGAAATATTGTGTTAAGGTTAGGGAAATATTATGGTCCAACCACATTGACTGTTCGTAGAAAACTAGGAGACCAACAGCTGTCTTCCATGTCAAAGTTAAACAAGATGTCTCCCGAATCCATCCACCCCAACCCCCTTCTGACCAGTTCTTTAGGCTTTTTGACAATGCCACAATACTTCCGCCTTTGCTCCTGACATCCAACCCATTTTCTGCCAAACAAGTTAGTGTAGACACCCTCTCCCCAGCAACGTCTTCCAGCTCTTCCTGGAGTACACCAAGGCATTCCCAAGTCAGATGAGATATATATATTATAACAGATATATTCTGTTTTTCATATATTCTTGGTGTACCCCGGGGTCTCCTGTCAGTTGGACATGCCGAGAAAACTCCAGTTGACATTTCTGGACCACCTAAACTGGCTCCTTTTGACACTGACGAGCAGCGGCTCTACTTCAAGCTCCCTCCGGATATCTAAACTCCTTACCCATCTCTAAGGATGTAGCCAACCTACAGAGGAAACTTCATTTTGGCCACGTGTCTCCACAATCTCAGTCTTTTGGACACTACTCAGAACTTGGAACATGCATCAGTTTGGAAGTGATATGCCGGCTCAAGTGAAGGAGTTCAAGTACTTTGGGGTCTTGCTCCTGACAGATGGTCATAACTCACATTGTTGCAAGAGGTCTTAGTCTGGGGCAACATAAACATTTTAACCAACAACAGATGCTGTTGTTTTTATATGGCTGACAGTACCAATTTTAGGTAAGACACACCACTTTTCAGCTATGCAGACTGTCTACCATTTTATATTTTTGAAATGTTTTTCCCCCACACAAAATGTATTCAATCTTCAGGAAATTTGGTCCATAAATAAGTTGAAATCCCCACCATCTTTCACCATTCACTGTGCAATTGCAACTAAATTTAGATGGAACCTTCACATTACCTCCGAGTGATCCAAGTGAAGTTTTATGGCATTTCACTCTCATGACACATTTATGTCATGGCTATATAATTTATGTATGCATTATTTGACTTTGCTTCTAAAGATGCAAATGTGCGTTTATGAACACTAAATGCTTTTTGTTTTGGGTACATGATAAATCAGTTTTTCTGTTATTCTGTTGATATACTGAATTGATACAGTATATGTGTATCAGTGTGTCTGAATACTGTATGTATGCATATGTATGAGTATATGTATGATGTATGTATGAAGATGACCATGTTCGTATGTATAAATATGGCTGTATATAAGTGTGTATGCATAACTTTGAATGTATTTTGAATGTATTGTTTGGACTGTGAAGCTTGTTTATAGAGGTACATTTTGGATTGTGAGAACGGGAGGCGTAACAAATTCTGGCTTCACCTTCACCTGTTTGGACATTACTATAATATTTTTTGATCATAGCTTTCTGTTTTTAGTTTTTATCATTATCTATTTTAACTTAAAGCTGAGGGAGGCAACTTTGGAGAAACCAGCAAGAGTAAGATACAGTAGATTAAGCTAGAGTAAGCTACTTCCCCAAAACATATGATCGTACGCAGCCTAACTACTACTAGAAGACGATTCCAGGAGCGAGCGTTGGGGAGGAGCACAGCGCATCGTTGTCGTCGCTAACCAAATCTAACTACCTCAATGAGTGCATGGGCAGACTCAGGTCGGCTCAATGATATAGGACAGGCCTATTACAGGCCTGCGTCAAAAATGTTAAATTTTTTTACAAAAAAACGTTTCTAAAATAAAATGCCTACTCTAGATTTCAGAACAGAAATAAGGATTCATTATTCAAATAATAAAATGTATTCTTCGTATACGAGTGCGTGCATTTATATTTTTTTCCCAGAGACCAAATCATACATTTCCATTGCAATAAAAAAGCGACCGCACAATGTTTTGGTTTTGTAATAGTCTTAAAACTTCTATTAGCTACATGTCAATAT
Organism: Bovichtus diacanthus; assembly: GCA_943590825.1. Classification (NCBI taxonomy): domain Eukaryota; kingdom Metazoa; phylum Chordata; class Actinopteri; order Perciformes; family Bovichtidae; genus Bovichtus; species Bovichtus diacanthus. The sequence goes on from CALSBV010012313.1 coordinate 285,809, forward strand.
GATGTACAAAAAGCCTTAATTAGTAGCTGAACCTTAAAGACAGCAGGTTTTACCTGATCACTGAACCAAGCGATGATAAATGCTCAATCCCTCATTTTAAAACAGAAGATGGAGAGTAGAGTGCAGCGCATGGGAATTCCAATAGGTCAGCCATAGCAACAGGCTTCAGATGGTATTAAGGTTCCAGAGGTGGACGTCTCCCTCTGCTGATAATGCTGAGTATTACAAATTATTTGCCCCTGTTGTACATTCTGGGCAGCAGAAAAGGCTGAGGTGTTCAAGGGCTAAGGGGATCTCGAACACCTGGATCTGGGCATGATCATCTCCAACTTACCAAAGATAGACAGTCAGCTGCTAAGTCAGTTACGGTGCTTTCACAACTGAACTTGGGCTTATTAGATCCAGAAAAATTGTTGATAAATTGTTGCATTTTAGTTCTGGTCTGGTTCCTGTTCATACTGATTTTCTATTAAAAAAAAATGAACCAAGGAAGTAACTCGTTGATTGGACAGTTTTGGCGATTGTCATCTTGCATCATCAGGCCCCTTTTTGGGGAAAACAAATTCCAGCGAGTGACAGAAGTTGATGCAGCAATTCAATGCATTTGATGTGTATTATTATGTTTTAGGGTGGGGCGATATGACGGTATATACCGTGTGACAGTAGAAATGTGTCCACTGGTAGAGATATGGGAAAACCCCTTCCAATGGGGTAGCTATACTCGCATGATATTCTGAATCTCAATTTATAATTTGTAATAAATCCATCCATTTGCATGTTGCGACATGGTTGTTAGCGACCCTAAAAATGAGTTATGTAGTGGAGTAAAAAGTACAATATTTGCCTCTGAGATGTAGTGGAGTAGAAGTAGCCTATAGCAGAACATTGAAATACTCAAGTAACGTACAAGTTAACCTCCAAATTGTCATTAAGTACAATACTTGAGTAAATGTACAGTTGTTATATTCTTCAGTGTATTTCAGGAGGGTTTAGTGTTTTGGGGAGGAAGTGCTAACTCATGGAGACCCACCGCAATTGAATGAATGGCAAGTTTATAGTGGAATCTAAAGACACCCCGTCAGGAAACGGGAGGATCTGGGGAGACTCCCAGGGACTGGGATTTGTCTGGGAACAGGCAGGCAGCCAGCTCGGAGGAGAAATTCTAGGTGGCTGCATCTGAAAATGTGTCTAAATATATATATGAGTGAAGGTTTGTTGAAGCAGAGTTCAACAGTCAGTCATCTGAACAACGAAAGGTTCAAAGTTCTAATAAAGTATCAAAAAAACACCAAGATGGAAAGAAGACAACATAAGCTCATACCTTGGGCAGGCTGGCCTGAGGTGTGGGGGTGGGACTGGCCTCATCATGCCTCTGGCCAGGCTGGTCCTGCTTTCTCTTGACCTCAAGGATGAGCTGAGCCAAGTACTTTTGCTGGAAATGGGTCCGTTTGCCAAGAGCACCTTGATTGACACAGATACAATCAGTTGTTACATTCAATCAAGGTATCGTTAAGGCCTGATCAATATGGGCTTAGGAGGATCATTACCAGGTATGATAGCCTCCTCTTGTGCATTTTCAATAAGTGAGTACATTATCCTCCAAGACCAGATGATGCTTTACATACCAGTCATGTTGATATTCAACCCTGAGAGCTCCTGGGCCTTCATGATGTGTTCCTTGGCTGGCTGGTAATCATAGTAGGTCAGACTAGTGTAGACACACTCCAGGTGGAAATGGATTGTCAGGTTTCTCTGCTCCGAAAACAGAGACAGGCACTTCATCACTGTGAAGGACAAAGGACAGAGAATACCCACAATCAAAACAATATAAAACTACATATTTTCTTATGGATATAAGAAAACAGAGCATCATGTGTGGATGGTCGACAAACTTGTTGTTCTAGGTAAGAGGATAGTTCCGATTGTTTGAAGTAGGGTTGTATGTGGTATTTATCCTACCTACAGTAGATGGCGGTCAGCAGACCCCAAGATTGGAGAAAAAGTCCCAAAAATATCAGTTAGGAAGCTAAGCAATGTACTGCTGTTGATGGGGGCAGCAGCAAATTGATAGTAGACACCTAAAAATATCAATATCAGTTTAAGTGCACGCTAAAATATTTCCACCACTTTACCTTGCCGTCAGACAGCCAACCAAGAGTCACACAATAAAACAAACAAAACTAAATGATCAAGGCAGCGGTAAACCAGCAACTTCTGTGTTCTGCGAGGTAAAATTACTGTTTTTGTCAATGGAGTCTGGTGGCTTTAAAGAGAGCATAGATAATGGCTTTAGTTCAAATATAGCGTACACCTGAACTGAAATGGACTTTTTTAGGTTTCTTGAATATATTTTGCTATTGCCCGTGTCCATAGTGGTACATTACATTGCTTCCATGCTGGTACTCCTGTCTGCTTCTCCAAACTGGGGGTATGCCAACCACCATCTACTGTACCGTATCTACACTGACTATGACTAAATACCTCATACAAACACACATCAAAACATCCTAAACTATCCCTTGAACTATGGATATGTTTTTCACTGTCATAATCAGTATGACACAGCCACACAGTGACACTTGAAAGCCCTTTGCTGTAGAAAAAAATGGTAGTGATAAGATTTTACCCATATATTTCTGAATGAGCTTTTTCAGGCTTATATTTCAGATAAGCATTCAACAGCATCTTTGCCAGTTACTGGAGCCAGCCAAAAGTTGTCAAAATAAAAGCACTCTTCTCTAGATTAAAAAAAATAATGTGACATGAAACAATTAGATTTATAAAACTACATACAGAAATTGGAGCAAGAACACAAAAGGACAAAACATTAAGCCACTCTGAAATCTTTTTACCAAAGCAGAGTCAAAGGCGATGATATAGCCCATAACAAAGAAGGAAACTGAAGAAGTTATAAGGAATTAGAAAAATAAGAAATCACCGGGGATAGACGAGTACCCATGCTCTCAATAAGAAAAATCCTTCAAAAACATGGTCAGAAGCAATCATTTCTGTGATTCCCAAGAAGGGGTAAGACCCTATGACTTATAATTCATATAGACCCATAAATTGCATCCAATAATGGCTAATAGAATCCAGATGTGTATTAATAAAATAATTAAACCAGACCAAAACAGGTTTCATACCCAAAAGATAGGGAATAGATAACATTAAATGGATCCTAAATATAATATCAGTAGTACGAGAAATTTATAAACCTTCAAATTGGGATTCACATTTTATTGGATGGGTTAAAGTACTGTATTCTGTTAATGGGTATATGTCTGAACAATTCAAATTGAAAAGGGAGACCAGACAAAGGTGCCCTCAATCCCATTATTATTTTTTATGAGCACAGAGCCACAAGCAGAAACGGAGAATTACTTAAAATGTTTCTGTACGCAGATGATGTCCTTCTGTATACAATTGACCCTGTAACCTCTGTTCCAACACTCTTGAAATGTTTGAAGGATTTTGGGATAGTGTCAGGTTATAAAAATGAACAAATCAGAGGCTATGATGGGGTGGACGACCATCTGAGTTGAACCAGGAGGCTTCATTTAACTGGTCAACACAAAGATTTAGATATCTAGGCATCACTATCACCCTAGAAACTTCACAATAGTATGAAAGAATTTATGGTAAACTAATTGCGCAAATAAAAATCAGATTTAGCACAATGGTATATTCTACCGCTTCGACTATTTGGTAGAATTGAACAGTTAGGATGAACATACTCCCTGGCTATTATATCTTTTTCAGTCATTAAAATGCTAGACAATTTGATTTCCACATTATATGGCAGAAGAGGAAACCCAGGATTAAACTAAAGCCATTATTTTACCCAAAAAATGTTAATTGGGAATTAAAACTGACCTTTCATTGTGTGATCTCGGCTTAACCCTTGGAGGTCAATGTCCTATACAACATCAAAATACTACCTTTATCATTTCTAGAATACCTCTAGGAAAGGGTTACTTTCAAAGTATCTACTACGTCAGCGTTGTGGCTTTATTATATAGGCCTTCTATATAGCTTAGAAGCAAATGCTCATAACTTATCAACAATTTATCCAACCATCATAAATGTTGGTGGATATGTTCAGTCCTTTTTGGGGAATAGGCCTACCAAAGCATTTTGAGCCACCACAAATGTAAACCTCAAAGCCCGGTGGACAGAATTTCACAAAATTTGATAAACATGCTTTGGGGGCAAGTATTAACCAAGATCAGAAGTGTCATAATGATTGATGAATGTGGGCGTGGCTTATTTAGTATTATATTACAAACAGATTTGTTCTTTAGCTGCACATGAGTGATGTGTGGCATTCTCCAATTTAGATTAGTACTTTACTTAGAAATTTCAGAATGTATTTGAATAAAGTTTGGCATGAAACTCAGGGTTCATCCTATTACCTTTTTCCGCTTCCTCATTTCTCTCACTTGCGTCTGTTCCACACATCTAAGCTCCGAAATCGTAAAATGAGAAATGCGATGATGAGGTACGAGGACAGAGGAATTCTCAGTTGGGAATTGGTTTTCCTCGTTCAGTCGAGTGTCACTTTTACACATGGTGTGTGCACAGCTGTATCACCTGTCACTGGCCAAAATAAATCCTGTAGACCCTGAACAATTTAGTTTTGATACGTTTACTAAAATGAATTCATCAATCTCTTTTTATTCATGGCATTCAATGTATTTTATGTCCTGTATTTGTTTTGCCAAGTCTGAAATGTACATCTTAATAAATAAAAACATTTTCTCACACACACCAACAAACACAACATCTGATGGATGGGGATTGGGGACATGGATTCCAAGATGCTGGACAATCACAGACCCTTTCTGAGGCATCCATACTCATCGATAATGTATACAGGGGCCTCGTAGTCCAAACAATGGCTCAAGGTAAAGGTTAAATGCTGGGAACCCATACTGTACATTTCTAACATAAAACTTTGGGTACTCAACATTTTCTAATGTACTATACTGGGATGCAGGCTGTACGTGTAGTACACAAGTATTTGTGGTGGTAAAGAGGATTTGCTTTGATCTATTTATTATCATATGTATCAGTACATTATTAGATTCCTTGTGATGCAGACATGATCGTGCACTAAAACATGAAGGTGTTTTATAGGATATTTTTAACTTCCCACTGACAACAGTCATGAGGGAAGCAATCATCCTGTCGGACAGACTGCTGGAGAGGGAGTCAGCTCAGAAGGGAACTGCTATTACTGCAGCTGTACACTGACACTTGTAGGCAATTAGTACAATAGGATGTGTGAATTGGTTATAGCTCTAGTTTATAAAATAAATCTGGAAACTAGAGCTTGCTCTTAATTTTGGAGGTTTGGCAGAGTATTCTTCAATAATGTTTAAAGGTATTGTACGTTTAAAACTCCTGCACAGATCAAACCAGTTCACCAAGCGGCTTGCAAAGTAAACATGCAGAGTGCTGAGAAGAGCAGGGCGATGTATGAAATTCAGGAGTAATAACATGGAAATCCAAGTTGTTCCCTTAAGCAGCATTCATGGTAACAGCCACATGCTTCAGGCCCGGGCCAAAGAACTGAGGCCTTGATCTGACACATGGAAATGACAAATGGAGCATAGAGGTAATTGCGAGGGAACAAAGCTTGGTCTCGTCTCTGCTGTGTGGCTCCTTCTCTTTCTTTCCAACTGATCTGATTATTAATTTGGCCTCGCTGAAGGCCACAGAGACAGAGAGGTTATCCTGCGCTGAGACCAGCAGGAGAGAAGAAGCAGAGAGGAGGTGTTTAATTCATGATCAGAAGTCATACACTTTCATTCCCATTCAACATTAATGAAGCAACACCGAGGCTGACGGCACCCAGAGCGAGCAAGGAGAGAGGGACAGAGATTTACATGCAACATATCTGTGTCACATTTAGCACCGGCAATTTCACACTGCGGGAAAATTACTTTCTGGTCGTCGTGTGAGCCGTTGAGTGGAAGAGAAGAGAAACACACTGAAAGCCAGATTTCATAATTATTCCACCTCGTAAGAGAGAAATTTGGCTAATGGATAATTGTAATATTTTACCCTTTTATCCAGTTAGACAAATATAGAGAAGCCTCTTTTATTTCTCTGTATTGCAGTATTTCTAGCCATGCTACCGGCACGGTTCTGGTCGCTCGGTTCACTATGGTCACCAATGAAATGTCTCAACGACTATAAAATGGATTAGAAGTTTGTACACACATTCATGTTCAGATGAACCCTCTCTGACTTTACCTCTAGCTTTAGCGAGTGTGCGGTCAAAAGGGAGACACAGCGAGTGTGTGTGTGCATGTGTGTGTGCATGCGTGCGTGTACGTAGCACTGAAGTGTGTGTACAGATTATTGGTCAGTGAATAAATGCATAAATGCCAAGTTCCTGTTCCAAGTTCCACCTGAATTCAATAAAACCCATAAATCTAATAACTTGGCCATTAATATTATAAATTGTGCTGACTGATATTGTAATAACAGTTTTACCTATAATGTAACACCTTTGGCACCCGATAATGTAAATGTGAAAATGTAAAAGGTATTATTGGGAATTTATTAAATGTTCAGGTTTTTTTGTTTTTTTTAAGCTGATGGAGTATACATTTTGTGCTTTGAGAATAGAATAACATTATATACATTGTATTTGAAATGAAAGAAATACTATTAGGTTAAAGCACCATACCGCCATATGCACATGGGCAGAAACTCATTTTGGCCACTGGGTTGAGCTCTAGTGGAGCTGAACCCAGGTGGAAGCCAATGTGAGAGTGCTTTAAACTTGCATTGCATGGCTGGACCTGCGGCGCTCTGCTACCACACTGGAGACGAGAATTACCAGTGAGATTTCAGTGAACGTGTTGAAGTCGGGGAACATTTCTCCCAGGGAAGTAATCAGAAGTCGGCAAGACTGTCTGAATATCGGATTCCGCAAGCAAGCACTCGCTTCACCTGGAGGAACCTTCTACACCAGCGACACAGCTGCACCTCACAGAGAGGAAAGGATGAAGGGTCTATAGCCTGCATTACATCAACACTCACTATAATCGTGATATGAAATTGTGTTCCGACTGCCCAATGTGAATTAAAGTTGTTAAACTGTTCATGAGGATTATGAGTAAAAAGAGATCAGGAAATGAAGTCAGAAACACTTTCCCTACTGAGCACCGTCTCAAACCAAAACAAAACCAAACATCACGGCGACACTTCCCCAGAGCTGTCAGGAAAATCTGCCTCCCACCTCTCTCTTCAAGTCAAATGTAAAAGGATTGTTCGACCAACTGCTCCTCTGGAATATGGATTGGGCTGTTTTGTAGCCTGCACATACTGCTCACACTTCACACTCTGCTTAACAATTACACAACAGGCTGCACTCTCACAAACACACCCTCTGCCTTTAAACAATATACTCAAGCAAGCAGCACTCCAAAGATGAACAAAAGCACAACAGTAATTAAACGAACATCTTGAATGTCCTCTGATAACAGCCCTGCTTGTCGGCTTCGACAATATAAAAAGGAAACTAGCTTTGCTTTATGAAGATGGCAGTAAGTTCAAGTATTCTCTAAAGCAATTTATCAAACACTATAATGTAAGTAAAAGTAAAAGTTTTTCAGTTTTCCTTTTTTCCATAGTTTGCGTCAAAACTTGAACTTGATTTTTCATAAATCTACTTTAGGTAACAACATAAAAACAAAGACTCATGTAAATCCCAATGAATATGACGTATCATCTAATAAAAGTCAATGCAACATGTGAAGATACACATCACGGGTTCCTCATTCTGCTCCTATTTAATTCTACAACTTAGTAACAAGTAACTTAAGTTACAACAGCTTTGTGCCTAACAGACCTGAGGCAGCGTTCAGACAGACTTCAGCTCTGTGGGAAAAAAATGCATTCATGTGAATAAAGCAGGAGTGCAAATGCAGGTGGCTCTGGCGAAAAACACAAAGGGGCATCTGGCAAATAGGTTCTGCCAGATTCGACTTTCACCACAGCACAGTGCATCGTCATTGCCTCACCGGTATCTGAAGCAGCAGCACCACCCCCCCCCCACCAACGCAGGTTTCAGTCGGAACCAGCGCTGGGTAGAAATGGCGTGCCGATACATTTGTTTCTACAACATTAACAGTCCTTTCATTCTATGGCCTCCATGGATCGGACTTGTTTATCCAGCACATTCCACAGATGCTTGATTGGATTGAGATCTGGGGAATTTGGAGGCCAAGTCAACACCTTGAACTCGTTGTTGTGTTCCTCAAACCATTCCTGAAGCATGTTTGCAGTGTGGCAGGGCGCGTTATCCCGCTGAAAGAGGCCACTGCCATTAGGGAATACCGTCTCCATGAAGGGGTGTACTTGGTCAGCAACAATGTTTAGGTAGGTGGTACGTGTCAAAGTCACATCCACATGAATGGCAGGTCCCAAGGTTTCAAGCAGAAGATTTCCCAAAGCATCACACTGCCTCCGCCAGCTTGCCTTCTTCCCATAGTGCATCCTGGTGCCATGTCTTCCCCAGGTAAGCGACGCACCCAGCCATCCACATGATGTAAAAGAAAATGTGATTCATCAGACGAGGCCCTTCTTCCATTGCTCAGTGGTCCAGCTCTGATGGTCACGTGCCCATTGTAGGTGCTTTCGCCGGTGGACAGGGGTCAGCATGGGCACCCTGACCGGTCTGCGGCTATGCAGCCCCATACGCAACAGACTGCGATGCACTGTGTGTTCTGACACCTTTCTAACAGAACCAGCATTAACTTGTTCAGCCATTTGAGCTACAGAAGCTCTTCTGTTGGATCGGACCACATGGGCCAGCCTTTTCTCCCCACGCGCATCAATGAGCCCTGTCGCCGGCTCTCCTTCCTTGGACCACTTGTGCTAGGTACTGACCACTGCAGACCAGGAACACCCCACAAGAGCTGCAGTTTTGGAGATGCTCTGACCCGGTCGTCTAGCAATCACATTTTGGTCCTTGTCAAAGTTGCTCACATCCTTACACTTGCCCATTGTTCCTGCTTCCAACACATCAACTTTGAGGACAAAGTGTTCACTTGCTGCCTAACATACCTCCCCACTGACAGGTGCCATGGTAACGAGATAATAAATGTTATTCACTTCACCTGTCAGTGGTCATAATGTTATGGCTGATCAGCGTATGTTCACACACACCATGACAAACCAGACAGAATGTACACACGACAATTGGCCAACGCACATTCGACAGCATCCCCCCACCCCCCCCCCCATCCCCGAGGTTCTGATCACGGCCCAGAACGAGGGAAAAACTAACCGGAGCCCAACTACTGATCTCTGCTTCTTTCAAGCAGCCTTTAGACACAAAAGCAGAACGGGATAAAACAATTACAGCAGTAATTGGCTTTTACAAGTTTTATTTTTTGTTATTCTATTTATTTAGTATTTTCTATTTCATAGCATGAGAGATGCTTTTCCATTTTATAGTCTATTTTGCCCTGTTGCCTTTTGGGAACAGGGCAGTGCACTACTGAAGTGTTTGAAATGTTCCCGATTTCTTTTTTATGAAAATAGTAAACCAAAGTTGCCAGTGGGCCAGATGCTACCTCAGTCCCAGCAAGAGGATCTCGTCTGTCTTTGACACATATTATGCACAATTATGCATTTGTGTTTTTCTCAAGTTGTATCAAACTTGCAACGAACTGTGCCTCCTAAACCCGGATACGAAGTGAACCAGGACTTCAGTGTGCCGTGACACCCCGACACAGGGATGTCCACATTATAGTGTTCACAGACCTTTGTCCATGCTGCTGTTGGCCAAGTTGAAGAGCTGCGGAGAACAGGCCTCCAGGATTTGCTGGTGCAGGCTGATGTAGCGCAGGGTCCACCAGGGGAGCAGCTGAAAAAACATACGCCGAAAAAACAAAGAAGAAACAATTTAGAAAATGTGAGAATAAATGACAAAACCTTTCAGCTCATAAATGAAATTAAATGATAATGTATGAAGTCATGTTTTGTCCATCTTGTTTTCATTACCTGAAAACTATGCTCTTATAAAAGGTGTGGTGAAAATGTGTGGTGTGTTCTGATATACATGCAGTTTGCAAAATATTCTCATAATCCACAAAAAACGTCATATTATCCATTTCAATTCACCAGAAGAATTAGAAAGTTATGACACTATTGTGCTACAACACTTTGAGGATTTCCTCTTGAAAACATGATGTTGGGGAGGGATAGCTCTGGTTTATTACAACTTGGGTTTTATTGACGTAGTTCTTGCCCGAAATTTCCATCACTTCTGATACATTGTGCTCCACAACGTTAATGCTGAGATCTGGGAATTGCTCAAACAAAATCTGACGGGTAAAGAAGCACGAGCTGTTAGACGATTAAACAGCTTTGAACCAACAAGCCTGGAGCACTTCACTTGAAGGCAAAACTGAGCACACCTGAATATCACGAAGAATTTATTATTGACCTGGAAATATCACCTTTAATTGTACAGAAATCACTACGATAAGTATGGGAGATTTTTTTTTTTTTTTTTTAAATTTAAAAAATAGTACATGCCTGCCTGAAGATCCAACATTTTTGGTAATACAATTTTTACATTAAATTATATATTGCATTTGTATTAAACAGGTGCATATTTTTAATTTCACTGTGTTTGAATAACACAATATAGCTTTAGCTCAGAAAGTACATGCTTGGGTTGATGAATAAAAAACGCAATAAAATGCAGTTTGAGGCCTCTTTAGCACAAACATGCAGAGTGCTGACCACACATTAAAAACAGCCAACACTCCTGCTTGTTGGGTCTGACCAGAACACAAAGTGGCAGGGAAAAAATAAATGTATGTCTTGCAGCCATGTAAGTGCTACATTTCCTCTTGTACCCTCCTGTTCTCGTTCAGCACTGGGAGAGTGGAAGTGAACCGTGTAAGAATTTTATTTGTGTGTCAGGGAGGATATCTCCTGCCTCATTTCCAATGCAAAATGCCCCATCCTCTGTTGCGTGGTAACATGGAGGTTTAATTGTCTGTCTCACTGAATCAATATCCTCAAGCGCACACACACACTCTAAGCCAGTTCACACATATATTCATCATGTCAGCATACACATGACCACCTGTCTCCTGACCGGCAGAGCTCCTCTTTCTCCCTCCAGATGTACTGTTGTGCAATGGCCTATGAGCAGCTGCTGATGTGGTACAGGAGGGGAGGGTGAAAGACATCTGGGAGGCAGCGTTGGTGGAGTTATTCACTTAGAGACCAAACTCCCCGCTGCTTAGAGGACAGTGGTGCAGGTTATTATTCATCCCATCCCTCATTTACATGTGAAGAGCAAATCAACCAATAGTAGGAAAAGCATTGTTGCACTTGTGTCCACAACCCAAGTGGTGATTTTAGAGAAGACATCTCACAGCTGATGCAAAGCTTTCTGCCCTTTTAGACTTATATTAATATCTTAATATTAATATCATTAGAAGCTTTGATTTATGGAGCAGAGAATTAATTTATATCTCTTTAATATTTAGCTTTTGGTTGTTCACACATGGTACTGTGTGCAAATGTGCAGGAAGAGCCAAGAAACAGAGCTTCTTTAACAATCAGTCTGCAGGGACCTTATGAAGAGACCATGAGCCTCCATGACTACTGCCCCCCCCCGCACGCCACTGCTCTGCTCCACTCAACCAGACTCACTTTTGGGACCACATACTTTTCTTCATATTGTTTTCCACTCCGGATAGCACCCCGTCAATGTGACACTCGCTGAATCCTTTCAACAGCAACCAAACAAAGGAAGGTCTGCACTTCATTAATTGTATGTGTAGTCCGTTTAGGTTAGCAGGCAGCCATTTTCAAAACAAGATTTTTCAAGTTGCTCTTAAAACAATTCAAGTACTGTCCCAATTCAAAGTCCAATTTAATTTTAAATTCTAAATTAGTTTATCAAAAAACAGACTACTTGAAAATTTGCTGCAACATTTCTGGAAAAGAGAAGACCCTCAGGCACAAGACAACATACAGGGGCACATCCCAAGTCTCTTATTTTCTCTAGTGCGCCCTCTTGAAGACCATCCCACAGCTCTCATCTCTGCTCTGAGGAGCGAGGATACAGGAGAGCAGCCTTCACGGAGTCTTGTACCAGCCCACACGCCCCCTGACTGGATATCAGTTATTGTTCGGACGCTGCAGCTGATCACACTGATCTGATTCAACATCACTGGAGTTTTATACCACAGTGAAGACAGATACCAGATTAAACTCAAGTGCAACTCTTTTTATATTGGATTTGTTTTATGATTTACCATCTAGTTCAAAATCTGTTAGTTGTAGATCTAAACAACTAAACGGAGCACAAACAACTTCTTCATTTATAAGAAAAACATTTATTTTCATGATCCGTTATTTCTTACATTAACTTTTATTATGGACACAATTTAATTCAGAGAGTGGAAGAGTGTTTGTCAGAAAGAAAGACTTTTTACATTTACATTTTTATTTATCATATAGCTTCAGAGGAACGGACGTCTCATTTCTCTAAAAACACGTTTTCTTGTTTCCTCTCTCCTCGTTTCCTCGCATGGAAAAGACGCAAGTGAGGGAAACTTGGATGCAAATTAAGAGACTTGGGACGCACCCCTGGGATTAACGGTCTTTGCTCATATACTGACCGATGTCTCTGTAGTGTTTTAAAAATCTGTTCCAATTTCTTTTGGAAGATACCTTTTAGGTGAAATCTTGTATTTGTTGCTAACAAATTGGTTTGGCTGAAGGTACAGTTAGAATTGCCTTTGTGCAATTTGCATTTTAGATGAAAACGAAAAGAGGCAGAGCTGTGTATGATCTTAGATTAGATTTCATTGTAAATACACATCACAGTTAAGATGACAGGCCTATCTGTTGACTGCTTCAAATGATGGATGGGGTTAAGAGCTGAGTCCAGCCAGTGTCCAGCTGGGCTTGTGATGCGAGTAAGAACACTGTTGTCCCAACTGCTAACTGATCGTATTGTGTCCTCTCATTCTGTGGAGTTTTGAGTCCTGAGTTCAACTTGCCGAGTGCCAAACTCTCTAGAATACTTCAAACTTGGAAATACTTCGTATTGAGAAAGGCCTTATGTATATACTACACAGCCATAGTAGGCTCTATACTTTATACACTATACTGTATATACTAAAGGACTTAAATTACATCAAGCAATTATATATTATAACATTATAAATGGGCTGAGTTACCAGTAAAAAAAAAAGAAAAAAAAAAAAAAAAAAAAAAAAAAAATTGATCAGGAAGAGATTGTTGCAACAGAAAGACTTACCTGGAGGCTGTCCATCTTCGAGGAGCACTTGGTGAGAATAACCCTGGCGAGCAGGAGGAGAAAGGGGTTGGCCACCAGGCTGTACACAGACTCCCCATCCAGGAGCAGGCTGGAGTGGATAGTGTCAACCAGGGTCTGGGGCTGCCAGTCAAAAATATGCACATTTAAATGAAGTCATCTCTGCAGAAAAGGATAAGCTCTGTAACTACAGGTGTGTGACCTTAGCTCCGGCTGTGGGGAATAGTAGGTTTGGATTCTATGAGGGAGCTGTAGTTACAGAACAAACAAAAAGAACATTTGGGGAGACTAGTTTTGAATATAGCTTGATCAACACTGGAAATATTTTTGAGGCCGATGCGGATATAAATATTTGACAGTTATATTCCGATTATATATTGGCCAATAGACGTGGCCAAGATGCATACTAAGCAGGACATTTTGTAGTTTGTAAAATTGGCCTTTTAGTAATAGTGCCACGGTTTTTAAATGACCTCAAGCCTAGTTTGGCATTTCTGTTCAGCAAGTTCTTGTTACTTATTAGCACATTAAGCACTAATACTGATATACCGTATTTTCCGGACTATAAGGCGCACTTAAAAGCCTTTAATTTTCTCAAAAAACGACAGTGCGCCTTATAATCCGGAGCGCCTTATATATGGATTAATTCTGGTTGTGCTTACTGACCTCGAAGCGATTTTGTGTGGTACACGGCGCTCACGGCGCTCTGTCAAAATGTTTTAGTACGACTTTGGTAAACTACAAAGCTGCACCGCTTGCAGCATTACGGCTACCGTGGTCAGGAGCGTCGCGGAGTGATACATACTGTGCTTCACCATAATATTACAGCGTGTGTGTGTGTATAAGGACCCCAAAATGGCGCCTGTCAAGAGACGCGCTTACGACGCGGACTTCAAACTCAAGGCTATCAGTCACGCAGTAGAACATGGGAATAGAGCAGCTGCAAGTGAGTGTATTGTGTTGTATTTTACGTGTTACAACTGAACAAGGTTGGGAGTTATTGTGAATACGCTAACGTTTGATTTATCGGTATCAGACTGTTTTTTTTACGTGTTACAACTGAACAAGGTTGGGAGTTATTATGAATACGCTCATTAACGTTTGAACAATGTTGAGAGTTTTTGTGAACACGTTTAATAAAGTTTGACTTATCTGACTGTTGTGTTTCGCTTAATGTGCCTTATAGTCCGGTGCGCCTTATATATGAAAAAAGATCGAAAATAGACTATTCATTGACAGTGCGCCTTATAATCCAGTGCGCCCTATAGTGCGGAAAATACGGTAGCTGGAAAAAAAACTGTTATCAGCCAGTATTTCTGCCTTTCCAATGTATCGGTCTAGGAGTAGTTGAGCCTCAACCAGGGAAGAAGCATTCCAGTTTTTACCATCTTAACAAGCAACTCCGTTCAAAATGTCGTCACGCGTTCACAGTACTGCAGTACTTGAAAAGTTGTCCAGCCGTCTTGTGTTGTAGTAGCACAGCAGTCTAGCCAAAACATGAATGCTGAGAACTTCCTGTGACCTCCGAACTAAAGGATCTGTTCAGATGAATGACCAAACACTTTCCACTTGTGTGCATGAGGGAGAGCGAGCGTGTGCAGTCAACAGTAATGTAGCCATGCACTGTGTGTATGTACTGTGTGTAGCACAGTGTATTTTTTGGTGAATAAATGCTACAGCTCCTTGAGACCACCTGCTTGTAAAAGTGAAGGGGCTCTGGTTAGTCCCAAGGCTCAAGTTAAGGTGGACCAGCTCAGCACATGTGACAAGCCTTTCCTGTTATTTTATTTTCCATCTAGTGAAAATGTTACTTTTCACCAGATGTCAGTAACAACCCATGTAATCCACACATGCAAAGAAATCAAACCATAGATGTCCATAAATTATTTGTTGTGTAATAAAATGGAATGACACGGAGAAAGGGATGAAGAAAGGGAGGTGCACAAAGTCATGGAAAGCCCAGACACCAGCAAATTAATATCAGCTGGTTCAGTCCAAGCTGATGCCTCTAACAAGGTCTCATTACCAAGGTGTCACAGAAGAAACATCTCATGATGGGTGAAAGACCTTCACAACTTCCATCCATCTTCAACCGCTTATCCGGGGTCGGGTCGCGGGGGCA
>CALSBV010012313.1:306260-351498 GCA_943590825.1 Bovichtus diacanthus
CCCAAACCCCTCCACCACGGTAAGGTGATGGTTCTCGGAGGGGCCTTCACAACTTTACTGTTGCAAAACATCCTGATGGCTTTGGTTACAGAAGGATTTCTAAACTTGTGAATGTTCCAGTGAGCACTGTTGGGGCCATAATCCAGAAGTGGAAATAACATCATGTCACCATAAACCAACCACGAGCTGCTGCTCCTCACAAGATTTCTGGAGTGAAAAGAATGATCAGAAGAGTCCAAGAGCCAAGGAGCACTTGTGGAGAGCTTCAGACAGACCTGGAATCAGCAGGTACAAGTGTTTCAAAGAAAACAATAAGTAATGCACTCATGCACGCTCACCACGCAAAACTCTCCATCTACCAGGATGATGAAGATGAAACCAGGGTGGACATTTCAGCAAGACAATGATCCCAAACACACAGCCAAGGAAACTCTCAGCTGGTTTCAGAGAAGGAAACTGAAGCTGCTAGAATGGCCCTGCCAATCACCTGACGTGAATCCAATAGAACATCTATGGAAAGAAGTAAAGATCAGAGTTCATAGACGAGACCCACAGAAGCTTCAAGATGTTTGTGGAAGAATGGGCCAAAATCCCACCTGAGCAACACATGTGACGAGTTCCTCCATAGAGGAGCGTCTTGAAGCGTCATTACAACAAAGGCTTTTGTACAAAGTAGTGTTAAATACATTTCAGTAAGCCTGTTCAATACTTATTCTCTGTCTCATTCCATTTTATTACACATAACTTCATTTCTGAACTTATTTGTTTTGGTTTCTTTGCATGTGTGTATTGCATGTGTTGTTACCGACATCTGGGAAAGATTTCATGTCAATAGCACCTTTAGAAATCTATTTACAGGAGAGTGATGAGATGGGATCATACCTGAGAGGAGAGCAGGGCCGGCGGCAGCAGGTCAGTGATATTGATGGAGATGGGAGGACCAGTCCAGTTACTCTGGGCAAACATGTGGAGGCAGGAGACAGCCAGGGCCATCATTGCCAGCGCCCTGCAGCAGGAGAGACGAGACACACACTGGATTTAGTGGACAGAAACACTGGAGAGAAGACGGGATATCTAAAGATGCTCTATGGTTTTCAGAACTCTCAAGTTTATAACTACAATTACCGCCTTGTGGTTGTATGACTCCAAAATGTCCTCACGTCATCATTTAATCTTAGAGTTATGGCCAAAAATGTGTTAAGTCAGGTCAGTGACATTGACCTTTGACCATTTTGAGAGATTCTCACTCACAGCCAATTCGATCTTTTTAAAAACAGTCAACGGCCAGCAACATGCTGCTTTTCTATTAGGCTGAGAAAGTGATGGAAGGTGATAGAAGAGAGGAAATTGGAGGAGCAATTTGTGCTACATTCAACATTTACTAGCGAAAAATGGCAGATGTTAAGACAGACAGACAGACAGACAGACAGACAGACAGACGGTACCTAGTGCTCTGGTCATCGTTGGTGCCACCAGTAAGGTACAGCAAGACCCGTTTCTCCAGGTAGGCCTCGATGTCCTCCCCCTCGCGGCAGCTGCCATCTCCAGTGAGCAGCTCTAACACCTGGGGGCTCAGTAGAACTGCCTCGAAGTCCCCCTCCATTAAGGACTCCAGCAGAGAGCCCGCCTCTGGAAGAACACAGCTTCTAGTGAGTTCACATGAAGGACATGCCTACTCATTTAGTTAAATTCAAGCGACCACAAGAAAACAATGCCATTAAAAACACAGTGGCAACATATAACTGCACAGAGATGTCTGAAAATGTGAATGCTGCAGTCCATGTTGTGCACTTTGTTAAATACAATTTGGAATATAAAAAAGAGAGAGCGAGAGAGAGCGAGAGAGACAGAGAGAGAGACAGAGAGAGAGAGAGAGAGAGCGAGAGAGAGAGCGAGAGAGAGAGCGAGGGACACAGAGAGAGCGAGAGAGAGAGACAGAGAGCGAGAGAGCGAGACAGAGAGACAGACAGATTTGGTTTCTCCCATCTACATTCATTGTACATTCATCCACCGCTCTGTTCTTGTGTTTCACCAAGTGTGCTGGGGCTTAGCCCCGGCCTACACAGAGCAGAGGACAGACAAAGGGAAGATAACGTTGTTGGTGGGTACAAACAGGCTTGGTAGTGAATATTATTTTATTTGTAGAATTAAATTCCAGTGGTGGCTGGTAGGTAGTAATATACGACATATTTTTATCTAACCAAATATTCAGCGTCATTCCATATTTGTTGGAGTTTAGCCTTTCAAAAACATGATTTTCACTGCAGTCAAAAAACGTTTGCTCTCCCGCTTGCCGTGCACACAAAAGGGAGGCATGCACTTTCAATACAATGGTAAAAAAGTTTAAAGTTTATAAAAAATTATAAATCCCATGCACTTTAACGTACACTCCTTTATTACTGTTTGAATATTGTTTTGTTAGAAAGTTTAACAGTTTATAATCCCTTTCTAATGTCTAGTTTATAGTATTACTGTGAAGACTCTAGTCAGGTTTCTCATCAAATCTGCGTTTTACAGGACTAAATAACATCAAGATAACATTATAATTTACTGTTGCCCAATATTTTTACTAAAAACAGCATGAACGCACCATTGTGCAACTCTGTGAAACCTCGCTCCATCAGCTGCTAACAGCTAACTGTTACCAGAGACGGTGGATCAGGGCAGACAGGTGTTGGCTGTCTGAGCAGAGAAGAAACTAAGCAGTAAAGTTGTCAAGTGGCATAAAATGTATAGTGCAGGTTTCAGTTTGTCCATGAATAAAATAAACACTTCTGATACTCAAGACCCAAGCAAAGTTCCCATGTTTTGCTTCCTAACTGCTGTAAACTGAAGCAGGTTAGCCCCAAAGAGAGCATGAACTTCGGACGGAAAGCGGTTTAATATAACATTGCAACAGTGAGTCATTTTTACGGTTTCTTTGTTGTCCCAGGCGGGCGCATACCTTCGTGGATATACAATAACCTCCCCCCCGCCCCTCGAAAAATTATAGGTTATAGGTTATGTTTTCTGTGTAGAAATATCTAACATTGATAAATCTGTTGATAAAGGCCACAAGATGTGACGGCACTCTTTGGAAAATATTTATTTTTGTCATACTACGAATATCTAAAATTAAACTTTCAAGCTCAGTTAGACTGACTATTTATTTCCTTTTCTCTGGTGAAGGTTGTGCTGATAAATCACCTGATATGACACTGTTGGCCTTTTAGTCGTCCTAACTAATGCTCATCTCCAGCCAATTCTGCATGTGTGCTTAACAGATATGAAGACTAATGAAGGACAACTGCAACAAAGAGTACAGACTAGACCATCACACTTCTCTTCAGATAAAACAACGGCAATCACATTCTTTTATGTATAAAACTGATTTGCAACTGTACTGTGTTAATTAAAAAAATACAACCTGATTAAGGCCAAGGAAAACATCCGATATGTTGGGACCTCACATCATGGCGATTGAGCTATTGGACTTCATTTCCCATGATCCATTGTGTCAAAAAACCTTCCTCACTTCCTGCAACCTGATATCAGCTTTCGCACCTGGATGTGAAAACTCAGCTGATAATAAAGACAACAGAGAACAGAGCGACCCGTCTCCTGCGGCTTGCACCCAGTTCAGCAAAAGACTGTGTCAATGGAGACTGGAACGGTCACTTTGCCCTGCCTGGCTCTTCCACAACCCACGGAATCACCATCCGTGGACTAAACTTTAATAGTTTTACCGATATGAATTATCTTTAATATTGGTTAATAACCAGACTTGCTCATTCCGAAGCCCCAACAGATATGTAATTACACCTTTACTCACGTTTGACCCCATCTCCCAGGACTTCATATCAAATTATACGTTATAAAATAAAGCTTTGTGTTGATTTAAATGGAACAAAGGATGTCAAAACAATTAGCAATTCCAAGTGGACAACAGTGGCGTTTGCTTTTAATCGATAGCATTGAAAAAGCCGTTGCGTTAATTCAATTTGAGTAATATCCCCCACAGCCTGCCTCCAAAAACTGACAGGCAACGTTGAGGAAAACGAAGCGCTGCGCTCCGACCCAAAGCTCTAGTCAACTTGGCAATCCAACTCGCCGCATTTGTTAATCTAACTCCATATTATAATCAAGTCAATGAGCATATTGAACCATTCCCCAAAAACTAGGGGTTCAGTGTGTGATAGCTAAAACTCACACCACTATACACTGTTGGGTTTGGAGGAGGGCCAGCGGAACAGGCTGATGGTGAGATGATGAAAAGTGTGGATTTATGAAAGGACAGACAGCGGCTACTGGGCCACTATCAGTAGTAATTGTAGTATGATCGGTTAAACATCTCCCAGCCTTCCATTAGCTTTTTATTTGAGATGGGAGATTGGCTTGGCTCATGAGCATTGATTGCTTTGTGCTTCCCCGGTGGAAAGAACAGAGAGCAGCTGGTGTCCTGAGCTGCATGAAGAAGCCCTGCTAACTTGGGAAACAGTCTAATTGTCTCCATGACAGTCCTTATAGACACAAAATAAGGTGGATACTGAAAAATGTTAGGTCAGTTTCCTCCATGATTGTCTTTCTCTTTAAATCTAAGAGAACAACATTCGGCCAATTTCCAGACAACTTGACATGCCTGGAATGCTAAACCAATATGCAATCTCTTTTGCTGCTGAGGGAATTCAAATTGACTGGCGCAGTTTCATGAACAGCATTTACACTTATTACGAACACCATCTCTGACCCCAAAACCTGCTCTGTTATCTTTGCTATGCAGTGGCCGTCGGGATTTTAAATCAAGGGGAAATAGGAAACTCTTTGCCCCAACTTCCCCCTGTTGTACATCAGAATGTCTCTGAAAGTGTTGAGATAGAAGACTTTAAAGGCTCCTAAGTCCTAAAGAAGAGGGGTGGATTTGGACATCAGGTGTTTTTATTTTAATTATTTTTTTTATTAGTTTTGAATTGAACAGGCAAAAGCAAAATAAAGAAATAATTGTGAATGCCTTAGTCATCCTGCAATTGACTATGACAAATAACAATTTGATACTGTTGAGCCTGTAATAATAGATTTTTTGGCAATTAATGTACCATGGGTTTTCAATGCATTTCCTCTTAAATATGGCTGCAGGCCACCAACTCTATGAGAGCGGTGAGAGGGAAGAATGATAAGCTAAGCTGCGGGTACTTCCCGTGAGATGGCGGACCAAAGGGTTGCTTAATTGCTAGCTTGCTCAAGTCAGTAAAAATACACCCAATGTTTTTTACAGTCACTCAATAGATTACTATTGTTTTTTTGGCGGGTGAGTAGTGTACATCTACAAGCTACTTCCATATTTTGAAGGCATTTGGCTAGTAAATAGTGCTGATGTTGTGCCCTGGTCCGTGGGAGATAAGAGAATCCAGTCTGACCATGACGACCCCACTAAAATTGTCCAGAAACACAGAACATACCTGGACATCAAGAAGGTACTGAAAGCAAAGGGAATTCGTTTCGAGAATGGAAGGGAGGTATTGCAGAGCTCCAAGGTGGCAATGAGCACAACGAGCGAAGGAAAAGTTGCAAGAATACCAAAGGAGATCCAAAAGTTAATAGATTGCCTGTGGAATAAGTTAACATGGCTTGAACACAAAAACACTGATGTGGGTGAAACTTCAGTGAATGCGATGGTGGCGAAACAATGAGTGATCAATTATGCATGATCAAGCCCCTCATTAAAGAGTAATATCAGCTAAAACATGGATCCACTCCCACACATGAAATAAAGACCTTGACCTACTATAGGAACTTAAATTCCTCTCTAGACATTCTGATAAGATTATTATTTTGTTTATTAAAAAACTCTGGCTAAAAAAGCTGGATACACGTGTACCCCTTCTCCCCGCCCACTCCTGCTGGTTGACCGGTGAAGGAGCAGTGCGCATCAACATGGAGCTCTGCGGCTGGATCAAGATCAGCGTTAGTCTCAGCATCTGGTCAGTTTTCTCCATAAAAGGATTTGAATAGGAATACATCAGGGACTAAAATCAGGGAATAACATTTATTCATTTTGTTTCATTTAAAAATGTTCTTTTGGCATTTTCCCCCATATGGAGATAGAAAAGCATATAGGTAGACCGGCCACAAAGGAAGAGAGGGAGGTATGATGTGCAACACAGGTCCTTGGCAGCAATCAAACTGTGGATGTTGCAGTCACGTGCTATTCACCTTAAGTCACGAGGGAGTTTTGTAAAGTTATAAAAACAGTTTGGACACTTAATCACCCAGTACCTGCCTAGATAACCGCACTGGAAGTAAACCTTACTTCAGCTTTAGTCTCCATGTCAAAGATGAGGAAACTAGTGGTGTAAGTCAGAAGTTTCATCACAATACAATATTATATCCATTCTTAGGACAACGATACAATATTTTCCAATATCACAAAAGTCTGGCACGATCAGATTTCGTTTGATTCAGGGGCCTGCGATCAGTGTGAGACGATATCATGTCTATTTAACACAATCAGTTTCAAAATAAAATATGATTTGATTCTTCCAGACATTTAAATAAAAAACAATCTATTATTTTTAATAAAAAAATAGACCTGTTGTTGGAGGTCTGTTACTGATTAGCAGCTTGTCACTAAAATGAGAATAGAGCTGTTCTACCTTAAAGGTCAGCCCACCTTAAGTGAGGCTGGGCCGTGGTTGTTGCTAACGTCAGGGCTAACGCGTCACTTATCAGCTGGCAAGATACGGGAACTTGGCTTAAGTGTTGAAGAGTTGTAGCATGTATTCATCGAAAAACTGCACACGCACTTTTACACACGGTTATAATGTTACCGATACTCGCCGTCACACACAATCTCTCTCTCTCTCTCCATCTATCGACCGCACACACTGCACCGTAACGGCGCTAGCGCTGCTCACTAATGGTGATATGAATCAATGTTTCATTTTCCAATGATGATATTGGATTGTTGATCATTTAGTCAATATTTCCATCCAGATTGATGGATCGCTACACCCCCAGAGGTAACATACTCACATGAAGACAGATTTCTAGCCCACTTCAGTCACATTATCCCTTAACTGTATCCTTGGCTTTAATACGCAATAGCAGTGTGACTAGTGTTGTAATGGAGGTGTGGAGATTTTCATCTCAGCGCTGATCTAATGAAACCCAGGGGCTGCCATAACAGCACAGCGAGAGGGGAGGGGGAGGACGAGGAAGAGAAGGGCTCTGGTTTTATGAGGGGGGAAATGAAAGCCTGAGGTATGGCCACATGTTTAATGACATTTAAGATACTCTTCAGGTCCACCAATGAAATGGCAACAATTATGGAAAACAAGACAGAGGCCCTCAGATTAGTTCATAATCATAAAAGTTCAGGCAATGAGCTGCCGTTAATAAGGCAATGGTGAATAGAATTTGCGGCTGAGCAGCAATATAGATCCAAGATGAACGATTAGGAATATCGCAGACAGGCATGGCAATTTCTATAGCGTCTACAAGCTAGTTGTCAATGGAAAACTGCACATAGCCTCATCACAGTCAGGTGGTTTCTCCTGCTGAAAGATGGGGTGGTTCACACAGCCTTGATGACTTGCATTACACTTGAATCAATTTCATTTGTCTGGGTTTAATCCAGAGTTTTTTAAATCACAGTAAAAGTCTACCAGGAAATGGAGGGATTATGCTTAATGAGCCACTTAAAGACTTTTAATGTGAAACATTTGTGCAGGAAGGGTTGAGTTTTATTGACGGTAGCATAACAATGATCTAAAAATGGCTAATTGGAAGAGACTTAAAAAAAAGAATTAATAATTTAAGTGTAAATGACAACAGTATTATTGAGAAAGAAGAGAAATTCAGAGCAACAGAGCAGTAAGTATGACATGACTGTTCCAGAAATGTGCATGAAACTGAAGTTATCAAACAACAGATAAACATGAAGGAGATGTTGAGATTAACCAAGGAACACGATAAATTATGGGCAGAGGCCTGTCTCTAGAGATAAGCCTGTTTCAATTTAAAGCCTGGTTCTCTCTGCATTTGAGATAAATGAAGGGCCACTAATTGAGAAATCACAGTACACAACTTTTTTTTTTTTTAACAGATGGCGGCACCAGCAAGTTATATGTGCATGCTTGTAAACCATTTAGAACATTGTGTTTTTCTGTTAACCAATGTGCAAAGAATTACAATTACTATGCATGCATAGTAAAAATAAAATGAAGTGACACTGTTGCAAATCAATGAGCAGGTCTGCTTTATGGTGAAATTGCCAATAATAACATACCATGTATTAAATTCAAATACTGGATTAAGATGACAATGAGGAAGTATCTTGAATTGTAAAGGTAAAACTGACCAGAGACAAGAACCCCAAACCATCTTACTCTGAAGCCTCAATGCTAACCATCTGACAACTTTGCCACTTATGATTGTGTGGCAGGTTATTACATTCCACCACAACACGATTTCCTTATTACAAAGTTAAAAAGCTACAAAGTGCTTGTTGTGAATACATTAATCTCAGACTTAAAGATGCTGCTAGTGCTGAGCGAGAGTTAACGAAACGCTAATATTCAGCAGGGGTCAACTCTTCTGTATGCAAAAACAAGTCTGATTGCATAAAAGACTATGAGAAAATAATTCTACTTCGCACGTGATTTATTACCTCAGTAAACATTGTGAACATGAGCGTACGGTCTTGATTGCTAGTTTTAAGTCTTCTTCAATACAGCATGATGTTCATTTAGAAAATGATGGTCCCATTTAGAGTATAAAAGACGATAAAGCAAGGTATGCTTTAAGGCAGGGCTACCATGTGATTGACAGGTTGGGTGCTCGCCGTGTTTTCGTCTTAAAACTTTAACCCTTTCACAGTGTGATTTCAGTTCATCAAAGTTCATTGTAGAATTTTAGTCTCTTAAAATGTCTTATTCAGTTTTCGGTTGTATTTAGCTCCACCCTCACTGCAGGCTCCAAAAAAAACAAGATGGCTATGGCCAAAACACCAAATTTGAGGCTTCAAAACCGTAGTCCACAAACCAATGGGTGACATCACTGTGACTACGTCCCCTTCTTATATATAGTCCATGATAAACACACATTCAAACAACTACAGTGCTATCTTTGGAGGAAATGTGGTCAGCGTGCCCAATTAATCAAATTGGAGGGAAACAAATGGCACGTTTTCTTGTTAGAAATATCAGGGGGGGACATGAGGTACTGTAGGTTTGTATTTTAGCATGCCATTTTCCATACCTCCAACGCAGCCTGGCACCAAACAAACACATCCACCAACAAAGCATTCATATAATGTCATATAAGCCTGTTAAAGTCAGCTGAGGAACACAGCACTGTCACTCACTGAGCTATGCATGGAATCCTGTCTAATTTAAAAGACAACTCTGTTTATTTCAAACATGCAGCTGATGTGCCACACTAAAATTAGAGTTACAGGGTAGTTAGCTCTGACTGGACACCCTCAATGAAGAGCTACTTCTCATCTCCTTCAGTGTAGATCCCACAACTTTAGACTTGCAGCACAGTGTGGTGTCTGGAAACTTGTTTTCTATCAATGTGTTCAAACTTAATGCCATATTTAATATCTTACAATCTGGGCATTTCAGGATAATGTAAAATATCACTTGAAAACCTTTTAATTGTAGGTTTTACAGAGAGACACCTGACAGAACATTCATCTAATTATTGTTGGATACTGACTGACCCACTTCTAATTTAAAAGTAATAGATTATTTGCTGTTGTTGAATGGTTCTGCTGTCAAACTGGACTGGTTCGGCCTAAAGTGTCCTCCATCTGTCCGCGGATGGATTGCTCCCGTTTAATTCAATGCTAATCCACTGCTTGGTCACGAAACAAACCGCGCAAAAGTTAAAGAGACTCTGAAAAGCTGACAGCGCGGCATTAACCTTAGTTAACATAAAAAGACACACAGGCTGTGGAAACAGGCGACACTTAAGAGACAGCACGTTGTATTATGTAGTGCAGACTAGCGCGGAGGTAATGTGTCCGCCAGTACACTGTGTTTTCGGCTCCAGTGTAGCTGCTGACAGATGTGAGCACGACGCGGCTCCACGATATGCACGTGTAAGGAGTGAAGACGTCACGCCAGAGTACAGCAGGGAAGTCTCAGAAAAAAAGATAACTGTTTAGCTTGTCGGCACATAGCCATACAGCTAGCTCTCCGGCTAACCTCACTCTGAATTCCACCCTAAAATCCACCTCGGTATTATGTTGTCAAACGATTGAGAAAACTGGGCGAAATAAAGCTACCGTTAGCTAATGCCAATCACAAATTTGACATTTTATTTCAATTAAGACAAATCTATAAGAGGTGTGTATGACGAATAGCAAAGCTACTCACAACATTTCAAATAACTGACAAGTATTACATGATATCTACTGTTGCATGACGTAGATACACGAGAGAACGGCGCGTGCCGTTGCTAACAGCTCGCTCATTCTAACTGTAACTTAGCTGTAACGGATATGCGGACGTTGGCTTTCGTTACCATGACATTAAAACGCCGTTATTACCAGAAACAGCTGAAGCAGTGGTGTTGCCGTGAGTTTCATCACCGGGGGAAAGCATCTAACGTGAACGTTACCCCGCTGCGTCTAACGTTAAATGTCACTTTGCTTAAGCGACCACAACCTGCCACTGTAGCCATTTCTAAAGCAATCATCAGAAAACTTACTCTGCTCACGAGTGTGCGAATAGCTACGTGGTGAAGTAATAATAGCCTGGTTTCTCACCTGCAGTACTGAAAATGTTCTGCTTCCATTCCGTTGCCTCGCTGGGCGTTAAAAAGCCTCGGAGGACGGGGATCTCCACGTCCAGGGGCATGACTGCCGCCTCTGGATCCTGCTTAACTCAAGTGGAAGCTGGTGCCTTCAGTCTCGACGGTCCGAGATCAAAGATGAGCCAAGTCGGTGTTTCTCAGTCAATCAGATAATATGTTTATTTCCACCCATGTGGTGCAAGTGGCATCAGTGAGCAGCCATGACAGATGCGCAATGCATTGTGGGAGAACTAATCAAAAATGAAGACTTGCACAGGGATGCTGGGAATTTTCAAAGTTCAGGCATGTAGATTCATGATGTCGATGGGGACGCGATGCTGCATTTACCAATGATAGCATATGTACTGCAGTTGCCGTTTGCTCTATGTAAAGACGTATGTTCTTAAAAAAGATCTTAAAAATCTTTTTAACTTTTAGTGGCCATTATTTATGCAAAGTACAGATCAATTCAGGAAAGGTGTTAGTGTACTGATGATTATTATCTGACTGTCCCAACCAACAAAAAACAGGTCAAAAAAACAATATATTTTGATTACCAACATACATGGAATGACTTTTATTTTTTAAATTACCCCATACAGAATAATATATAGCTTCATTTGTATAGCACATCTATGTGTAGATGCACCCAGTGCAAAAAAATCAGTGAGAAAATTAGACATTAAATGTTTGACACAATAAGAAAAAAGAGTTACAATAAATGTGGACTTTGAGGAAAGTTTAGTGCTCAGGACAAAGAAGGAGAAACCCCACACAAGTTTCAACTAAAAATGTGTTTATTTTACATTACCTAAAAGAGAAATTGTACTAAAGTGAAATTAAACAGGATAGACACCTGAACATCTCTGAAGAATTAACTGCCCACCAGGCCCCAGAAAGCCGTTACAATAGACAGAAAGTATCACACATCAAAAGATTATTAATCATTCTTTAAAGTTATAATCCTTGAGACTGCTCTCAGTCTGTGAGCCTGTCAGCCACTTTGGCCCAAGGCAGGATGTCTCAGCAACTACTGTCCCGATTTCCATGAAAGTTGGTATATTTGTGCATCAGAGAGGATATTAACTTTGATTTAAATGTTCGGGGTGCAGGCATTTGACCAGCAAACAGCAGAATTAGTGGTATGTAGAAGACAACAGAAAGAGGATCCATTTCCCAAAAAAAATTATATGTGGTGGTGCAACACCACACAGATAAACAAGTCTGATTTAGGTCCACAAAGACTGTAAATTATATATTCATCTTTAAAACAGTTAAATGTTTGTTATATGCAAAATGTCTTCTTTATTGCTGTATTACACAATAATCTTAACAAAAAACTGTGTTCAGTTAAAATAATAATTGTTTTTGCTGTGACTGCCTAAAGGAATCCTACAGAGCCAGTTGAAAGGGTCTGTCCATAAAACTAAAGTTGTATCATTTTTGTTTTGCACATAAAGTATATACTGTATAATGGGTGGAACACAAAGAAAAATAGGCATTCAAAATATTTACAGAGAAGTATTGGGTATCAGTGGTAATTATTGGCTTCACAACAAAGCACTCGATAGATGAAATATTTTATTATGTTGGTAGTCAAATATCTTGTCATTATTTCTATGTTGGGTCATGTTATGTGTACATATCCATACTTGGGAAGTGGTTTTTGTCCACCTTTTTTGAGGGCACTTAACAGGTGTGATTGGCCATCATATGCAAGGTCTCGTATTGATGACATAAAGTCCACTTTTGACCTGTTTCTGCCCAAGCCCATTGAAGAGGCGGTGCTGAACATGACAAACAAGGAGGGGCGACATGTGTATGGCTACAAGTGGAGAAAAATGGATCGAATAGACCTGCAGGCATATGTGGATATGTTGATTCTCGCTGGCGTGTACCGATCCAGTAAAGAAGCTACAGCTAGTTTATAGCATGCCGAGTCTGGTGGGGCAATTTTTCATGCTACTATGACACTCAAGATGTTTCATAAAATCTCAAGAGTGATTCGATTTGATGATAAAGACACAAGAGAAGATTGTCGTGCACGAGACAAACTTGCTCCCATTTGAGATGTATGGGACAAGTGGGTGTCTCTCCTGCCATTGATGTATGATCCAGGCACTGATGTGACTGTGGATGGTCCCCTTCAGAGGTCGCTATCCATTCAAACAGTACATCCTGAGTAAACCAGGGAAATATGGAATAAAAATATGGGCAGCATGCGATGCCAGATCCAGCTACGCATGAAAAATGCAGGTATACACTGGCAAACCTGCTGGTGCGCAGTCAGAAAAAAATCAGGGCATGCGAGTTGTCCTTGACATGACAAGGTCTCCAGGGGAAAACGATCACCTGTGACAACTTCTTTACTTCCCATGCCCTTGGCCTGGAGCTGCTCAAAAGGAAGCTGCACAAGCGACGCAAGGTCAGCATTAAGCTACATTTTTGTTGCTCTTCCTTCTGTAGTGACCTCACAATTTGAACTATTTGTATTTGCACTGTGATTAAAGTATAATAAAGTTTGACTTGACTTGACAGGTTCTTCCCCGCATGCCAGCCGCTGCCAGATTGGTTATGGAGATCCAGCAGTTCTGCTATCACCCAAAAGGAGTAGGTGCAAATTCTGCCCTTGCCAGAGTGATATCAAAACATCGAAAATGTGCCAAAAATGCAATGCATACATCTGCAAAGATCACACCATTACTACCTGCCCCGCATGCAACTGAGGGCATATTCAGACTTTTTATTCTGAAAAGTTAATTTCGAAAAGTTAAATGTTTTGGAAATGAATGTTGACATGTTTTATACGTCAGGTAATGAGTTGGAATGAAGTTGACAAAAAAGTTGAAACACAGTGGTGGGTGATCATTTTTACTGTATGCTGTATAAACAGTCAAACCAGGCGGGGTTGAGGACAACAGGTGTGATTATGTGTTGCCATTAAAACATTTTTTAAATGATTCAAAAACAGCATCCTTACTAAACTTTGACATATACCAGTCTGTGATAAGACAAATAGTCACAATAATATATATATAGTTTAAATAATTCATTGTTTCATTTATTTTTTTACTCAAAAAAAGGGTACACTTTCATGTAAATAAGGTTTATTGGCCCTAAATTCCAAAACGAAGGACGAAAGCCAGATGGAAACTTTTCATATATTTAGCTAAAATTTGGGTAGTCTTTCCGACATTATGATCCACTCCCCAGACACCCTTAACTTTAAACAAGGCAACCGACCAGTTTGGCCCCTCTTCCCCCCCTGTTTTCTTCAACCATTTTAAACTCGTATCTGAGCTCTTTTGAACCCATTCTAACGCACGTAAACGAGACACTAGCCCAAACCACAAAAGTCCTTGTCCACTAGTTGAGCCCAAGTTTATCAAGTCTGTGAAGTTTATTTGCAAGAAGGTGCTAAGCATAAAGGCACCGCTCGAGTGGCAGCCTGTTACAGCTGCTCCGAGTCACCGATAAGTTTCTCTTATTTTTCCTTAATTTAACTTACTTTTGGCATTACTTTTACTTGTACATACTTTTTAAACTTATTTGGGAATCATGGACACCAAACCCGTTGTGTTTGCACTGGTGGTTATAATTATTTTATTCACAACTGTGTCCGGAGACGCCCCGTGCAGCCGTAACCACATTGTTTACACCAGGGACCAGCATCTCGTAGCATGGAGGAGCTATCCAGCAAGAGACCCAATGTTCCCCCACAAAGTGAGGAGGAGAAGAGGATGCCGTGCCGGGGCTGAGCTATGTGCTAGGAGGAGACGCTTTAGACCTGTCCTTCCACCCATCATCATGGGGAATGTAAGATATCTTCCCAATAAGATGGATGAGCTAGTGGTGCTGACCCGGCACCAGAGGGAATATCGGGAGTGTAGCATAATGCTATACATGGAGACTTGGCTAACCGAGCTAACCCCGAAAACGAATGCCTCACTGGACGGTTTTCATCTGTTGCGGGTGGACAGGAGGAAGGAGAGCGGTAAGAGGAAAGGAGGAGGACTGGTTGTGTTTGTGAACATTAGATGGTGTAACCCTGGGAACATCACTATTAAAGAGCAGGTATGTGGAAAGGATATTGAGCTGCTAGCCGTTATCATGAGGCTATTCTTTCTGTCGAGAGAATGCTCGCAGGTTATCGAGATAGTGGCATACATTCCCTCTCTGCTAGCTCTGATGTAGCCTGTTATGTCATCAAGTCCACAATAAACAGGCTGTAGACACAGCACCCGAATGCCCTCCTTCTGATCTCTGGATACTATAACCATGCTTCTCTGCCCACATTCACACAGTATGTCATATGCTCCACTAGAGACAATAAGATACTGGACTTACTGTATGCCAACACCAAGGAGGCATACAGTTCATCACCTCTCCCTCCCACGGGAAGATCTGACCACAACCTGGTACACTTCCTGTCTGTGTACAAAACCCTTGTCTACAGACAAGTGGCCACATGCACTGTGCAGAGATGGTCCAATGAGTCTTGGCAGACCCTGCAGGACTATTTTGACATACTGCGTGGGATGTGTTCAGGGACTGTCATGGTGAGGACATTCACAGCCTTACAGATTGCATTACGGACTATATCAATTTCTGTGTGGAGAGCGTCGTACCCACCAGGACAGTACGATATTTTCCAAACAACAAACGCTGGATTACTCCTGACAAAAAGGCTCTCCTTAAGGACCAAAAGAAGGCCTTTTGGTTGGGTAACAAGGAAGAGCTGAGGATTGTATAGACGGAGGAAGGTGGAAGATCAGGGAGAGAAAGAACAGCTACAGGAAGAAGGGTACAAGGAACCTGACTCCCAGCCCAATGGGGACCTAAAGTGGGTGAATGACTTGAAAAATTGTCTATTGTCCTAACTTCCTGGATACAGCCCTGCCCCTTTCACCACTTCCACCCTCTTCCCTCATTCCCCAGCTCACAGCTACTCTACACACCCACTGTTGTTTGCTACACCCTATACCCCCACCCACCACCTCCCTGTTCCATCCTGTCCCTCACAACAAACCAGGAGAGGAAAGACCTCAAAAGGTGTAATGTGGGAAAGGCTGCGGGTTCCTTAAGTACTGTGCAGAACAGCTGTGTGGGATAGTGGAGTACATCTTCAACTTAAGCTTGAAGCAAGGGAGGTTACCACAGCTATGGAAAAATGTGTGTGTGGTACCAGTGCCACAGACCCTGCACCCCAAAGACTTCAACAGCTACAGGCCGATGGTTCCGACATTGCAGCTGATGAAGACCCTGGAGAGGCAGTTCCCTGGGCCGACTGTGGTTCAGGAGGTAGAGTGGTCATCATCATCATCATCATCATCATTGTAAAGTGCTTTGAGTGATCGCTAAGATTGGAAAAGTGCTATATAAATGCAGTCCATGTTACCATTTACTATTTGTCCATTGTGGCAGTGGGGTGTGGTGGCTGGGGAGGAGATGGGAGTGGCTCAGCTGGAGGCCAGGCAGCTGGACGGAATCAGGTAATCAGTCGCACAATAAAAGCACGCCGATGGCCTGGTTCTGTCTTGCAGTAGGCTGGGTTCCTGTCGGAGAGAGACGGGACTGAGATGGGGACTGAGACGGAGGCGAGGCGAGGCAAGGCGGAGACCGAGCCGCCTTTTAATAAACTGTTTTGCGCTCCCAAGAACGTTCCCTCTCTTCATTTCTTCCGCTGTCGTTTCCCTGTGTGAGCGCACCCACTCACATCCATCTTCGCTGGTGAAACCATTGATGGACCCACTACAGTTTGCCTACCAAACTGGGCAGTCTTAGTTAGTGGAAACACAGTTGGTGGTGGGGTCTTGAGCATTTCTTTATCAACAGTATCAAAATCATTAATAGCAATCTTAGGCAGAGGGAAAGTATCCAAAGACGGGTTCTCACCCACATTTTGCATAGCATGGTTTAGATCAAATCTGATGTTTGCTATCTGATCTCTAAAAAATGCTGTAAACTCTTTACATAAAGATGTTGAGGTGATTACGGGGTGGCTTTTTGGGTCGTGGCTTTTAGCGAGTGAATTTACATCGGTTGTGTTTACAGCAGTGTATGTCCCGTATGCTTTTATTGTGGCCGGGGATTTTAACTGCGACAGCATGAAGAAAGTCCTGCCTGATACTATCAGCACATCAATGTGGTGGATATTAGGCAACATCACATCCTCCACCCTGAACCTTAACACCGGAGCCCCTCAGGGCTGCCTGCTCAGCCCTCTCCTCTATTCCCTGATCACGCACGGCTGCGTGGCCACACACAGCACAACACCATCATCAAGTTTGCTGACGACGCAAACCTGATGACCAACGGTGAGGCGGCGTACAGAGAGGAGGTCAGAGCTCAGACGTCTGATTGTGGATGACGGGAAGCAACAGAGATGGGGACAGACCCCCATCACCATCAACGGGACTATGGTGGAGTGAGTCAGCAGCTTCATTTATATATTATTACAGTATACAGTATTTTATTCTATTGTACAGTATTTAAAATATTACATTCTGTTTTATCTTATTCTATTGTATATGTATATATGTTTCTTATTCCTGCATTTTACTTGCATTACTTCCATTATGTCTCTTGCACTATTTCATTTCTTTATTTCTTCTTTATGTTTTAAGTACACTGTAAATTGCATTGTTGGAGGAGCTTAAGATTTTCATTGCCAACTGCTACACTGTAACTGTTGAGCCTATGACCATAAAGCCTTTGAATGTTGAATCTTTGAACAAGGTATTAAAATATATACAGTAGTGGTCTAAGATTGGCAAGTCAATTACAGAGGATACTTCAAACCTTAGGAGCTCAGCGGCATTGGAGTGGGCCGCATTATCCACATGAAGATTAAAATGTAATCATTTATTTCCAACTATTCTTTCTTAGTGCAGGAAATAAAACATTTACCGTTTTCACTATAGCTGAATTCAATTTAAGAACAACTCATAAAACAACGCAATTATTTAAATGGAAATCTTAAAAAAAACAAGGTAAAAGTAATCCCACAATTGGTAATAGGATATCGGTAAAAACACAAAACAAGTTTTGTTGGGAAAAGAGGGGCGTTCTCCATCATGTGCTTGCTCTTCCGTGAGTGCACCAGCAGAGGACGAGTCCCTAACAATTTAAAAATCCTCGTCAGATGAGTATTAAATTACATTACATTTTATTTAGCTGACGCTTTTGTCCAAAGTAACTTACAATAAGTGCAAACAATCATGAGGATACAAGTACATTAGCTTCAAATAAGCGCAACATACAGAAACGATAGAATAAAAACGCAACCATTAGCTTCAAATAAGCCAACCAAGTGCTACATACAGTTGAGTGGACTGCTTTGAAACCAGATTGGTGCGGATCAAGGAGGTTGTCCTGGTGAAGGTGAGATGAGAGTTGATTGAAGGCCGTACGCTCCAGTATTTTGGAAAGAGAAACAAGTCTGTAGTTGTAGCTACCAAGACTAGCAGTAAACAAAATACAGTTTCAGCAAAAAAAACCTATTGAAAGCACTTAATAAACAATATTCTCACTAGCAGAAGATTCCTCTAGATTCAAATGCACTGAATATGGTATCTCTGCAGAGTGTACTTATCTGTGGTGGTCTAATAGTCAAATAGATCCCTGGAAGTTTGTGATACCAGGCTAGCAAGGCACTTAACCCAGAATCGCTCCAGAGGACTGTCCCTGTAGTTAGTCACTGTCAGTCTCTGAATAAGAGCGTCTACTAAATGACCTGTAATGTAATGTAATGTAATGTAACTTCAGCTGTGTAAGCCACACCCACTGCAATCAGTCACAGAGATGGCCCTGACTGATGGCTAGCAATTGAAACTCACTCAACAGCTATCAAGACTAACGGTAAACAAAATACAGTTTCACCAGAAAAACCTATTAAAACCTGTCATTTTTGTTCCCAAGAGGGATTCAGTGTTGACGTGAAGTCGAAGCTGCAGTTACCAGTGAGAGCTCACAAAATACACATCCATGCTCCTTGGCTGCTTCTGGAAGTTATTGGAATAATGCCTAAATTAAAATGAACTATTTTAAACAAACCCCTTCCAACCAGTAGATGAGTTTAAATCGTCATTAAAAAATAAAGCTTAACGTGGTGTAGGCAGGAACATAGGTAAATCAGAGTGCATTTTTTTAATAAATCAATATGAGGAATTCTGTTGTCTGCAGCTGCTTTATATTGAATGAAAAGCTTCCTGGTCAGTTAATTTAATCCCTGCAGTCATCTGAAGGCAGCAGGACACATTTGTTGATGAATATGCACCCTCTGAAGTGCTGCGACAGTGCCGTGATGCATGGCCGTTAATGTTTACATGGATTAGATCCCATTTAAATGACATCAGACTGCTACAAAATTACCACACACACCTCTACACACATCAGACTGGTGGTTATAACTCAGTATTCTGATGGTGTATGTGGGACACTCTGGCTTGCTGGGGTTCGTTAACGCAGTGCATCGGTCATATAAATGGACCCAACAAACAGTTGTTTCTAGCTTTTATTTTTATTCTCATTGATCTCATTTAATATAACAGCTACGAGCATTTAACTGTCGCTGTGTTGTGTCATTTCTCGCCACTCTGAGATTGGCCCAGCTCTTCAGAGTTATGAGACTAGTGGTGTGATTGGCTGATGTGACCCTTCAATATATGTTCCACCTCACCTGCCCTTTTGCATTTTGTCCTGTTGCACCTACATGAACCAATATAGCGGTCCTAAATCTGGTCTGGCTGGTCTTTTTGCTCACGCCTTTAGTGTCATCATTGTATTTATAATTTGCAAACACAGCCAACTTTATCTTGGTTTGATCTTATCCTATTTTATAGGATGTCTACATTTTTAGCTTGTAACCCGGCAGCTGTACAGTCTTGGTAATGCTCAAACAGGTTAAACGTGTTTCAGCAACAGTAGTGATAATTTCCGAGGCCCCAGAGGTGTTCCTCTGATGAATGGGTTGCTTTTCACCTTAAGGACATGGAAACTCAGAGATTTCTCTGTTATGTATTGCACAGTATATACAAATACCAAAAGGACAAAGCCATTTGACACTTATTTGAAAAACTATTAATGAAGGAGCATGGTCCCTGTTTTGTTTCTTGTGCACAAAGACTCACATGCTAGCTAGCAAACATGGATGTAAACAATGTTGCTATTAAAATACTAAACGTCTTGCTGTTTTTATGAAGAAGAAAATGCATTTAACCCTTAGAGCTCAAGGATACACACAATGTATTTAAGTGAGTAACACTAAATGTAAATATAACATTTAGTTTGTTTACAAGAAAACTCCACAGGGCATCTTTAAATAAAAATACAACAGTAATATCTGCTGAACTTACTTAAAGTATTAAAAGTCAAAGTATTTGTTCTGCAGGGAAATGTCACCTGTGAGTGATATATTATTATATTTGACGTCATTACATTGTTAATACTAATGTATCAATGTTCAGGAAATGGCCTTAATCAAGGTGGGTGGGTAAATGTTGGCATGTAGTGTAAAAAGCGCGTTGAGTGGTCTGAAGACTAGACGCTATATAAATGAAAGTCCATTTACAATTTACCCATGTGACCGAGTGCCCCTGTCCACCAACATGTACCCCACCACTACTTTTCGTCATCTACATGCTTCTTTTGGTCACATAATCAGATGTCATGGACCTAGTTACACCGATGATACACAACTGTCCCTATACCCAGAAGGACATTTAACAATACTTATTCTCAAAGATTCTTCTAGTCAACTGAGTTAAAAAAAAAAAAAATTCTGTCTAACACACGATAAAACCTTTAAAACTGTTTTCCCAAGATGGTAGATTATATATGACATATTTTTCTCCTTTTGTACAACCAAAGAAAAATGATTGTGCATTTGTGCATGAAAATATAAACAAATGTAAAGTAAGATTATACACAGAGGTGAATAAGTGAAACTAATGATGCAACATCACTCTGTATACCCATGGCCAAAAGTTTTGAGAATGACACAAGTATTGGTTTTCATAAAGTTTGCCGTTTCAGTGTCTTTAGATCTTTTTGTCAGATGTTATTATGGTATACTGAAGTATAATTACAAGCATTTCACAAGTGTCAAAGGCTTTTATTGACAATTACATTAAGTTTATGCAAAGAGTCAATATTTGCAGTGTTGACCCTTCTTTTTCAAGACCTCTGCAATTCTCCCTGACATGCTGTCAGTTAACTTCTGGTCTGGGCCACATTCTGACTGATGGCAGCCCATTCCTGCATAATCAATGCTTGGAGTTTGTGGGTTTTTGTTTGTCCACCCGTCACTTGAGGATTGACCACAAATTCTCAATGGGATTAAGGTCTGGGGAGTTTCCTGGCCATAGACCCAAAATGTTGATGTTTTGTTCCCCGAGCCACTTGGTTATAACTTTTGCCTTATGGCAAGGTGCTCCATCATGCTGGAAAAGGCATTGTTCGTCACCAAACTGTTTTTGGTTGGTGGGAGAAGTTGCTCTCGGAGGATGTTTTGGTACCATGCTTTATTCATGGCTGTGTTTTTAGGCAAAATTGTGAGTCAGCCCACTCCCTTGGCTGAGAAGCAGCCCCACACATGAATGGTCTCAGGATGCTTTACTGTTGGCATGACACAGGACAGATGGTAGCGCTCACCTTTTCTTCTCCTGACAAGCTTTTTTCCGGATGCCCCAAATAATCGGAAAGGGGATTTATCAGAGAAAATGACTTTTCCCCAGTCCTCAGCAGTCCAATCCCTGGACCTTTTGCAGAGTTTTTCCTGGAGAGAAGTGGCTTCTTTGTTATCCTTCTTGACACCAGGCCATCCTCCAAATGTCTTCGCCTCACTGTGTGTGCAGATGCACTCACACCTGCCTGCTGCCATTCCTGAGCAAGCAGCAGTATTGGTGCCCCAATCCTGCAGCTGAATCAACTTTAGGAGACGGTCCTGGTGCTTGCTGGACTGTCCTGGCGCCCTGAAGCCTTCTTCACAATAATTGAACCTCTCTCCTTGAAGTTCTTGATGATCTGATAAATGGTTAATTTAGGTGCAATCTTATTAGCAGCAATATCCTTGCCTGTGAAGCCCTTTTTGTGCAAAGCAATGATGACTGCACGTGTTTCCTTGCAGGTAACCATTGTTAACAGAGGAAGAACAAGGATTTCAAGCACCACCCTCCTTTTAAAAGCTTCCAGTCTGTTATTCTAACTCAATCAGCATGACAGTGATCTCCAGCCTCGTCCTCGTCAACTCTCACCTGTGTTACGAGAGAATCACTGACATGATGTCAGCTAATTCTTTTGTGGCA
Source organism: Bovichtus diacanthus (assembly GCA_943590825.1). NCBI lineage: Eukaryota > Metazoa > Chordata > Actinopteri > Perciformes > Bovichtidae > Bovichtus > Bovichtus diacanthus. The sequence continues at coordinate 328,343 of CALSBV010012313.1, forward strand.
GGGCTGAAATGCAGTGGAAATGGTACTTTTGGGATTAAGTTCATCTTCATGGTAAAGATGGACTTTGCAATTAATTGCAATTCATCTGATCACTCTTCATAACATTCTTTAAAAAAATTAATATTTGTGTAATTCTCAAAACTTTTGGCCACGGGTGTATACAAAAGACAGAAATCTTCATGTGTTTTTTGAGTGTTTTTGTTTCGCTTTATTAGATGCATGTACACGTACTGCGTATAGAGAGGAGTGTCTAGATGGCTACATCACTGAACTAAACCAGAACGAGATGAAGGATTTGAGGAAAACAGAAACACCCTGTCATAGACCTTTTTAAGTTTGGAGATGAAAGAGTGGACTAATCTACCAGGAAGCTGGACAGACTAAGTGTCATATTGAACCTGAAGTTCAAGCTAACATTCCAAAGCCTCCCTGAAAAGAGCAGGTACAGTGCTGGATATGGACCATGACAAAGCAGTGATGTTTAACAGAGCTGTAAAACTTGACCTCCCAAGCTCTGGCCATGTGAACATAAAGGAGAATGAAGATGAAGAAAACCAGAGTGAGGATGAAATACTCTCTGAAAAAATAAATTCAGCGGAACAACGCACAAATTTCTGATAAAGTTTCACAAACAATTTGGTCATGCTTCTGCTGACTAGCAACAAAGATGCTGAATGTAACACCATCCTACAGAAGATTAGATATTAAGATATTAATAAATGTGAAATGTCAAAAATACAGTAAGACTAAACCAAAGTCTGCAGTTGTCCTACCACTGGCATCTCAGTACAACGAGACTGTGGCTGTAGATCTGCAGTGGTATTTGTCAGACATTGAGAGACCTGCATTAGGGTACATTCTCTCAGACTGAGAAAAGTAATCCAGAAAACAAGGATCGAGATGTCACAAAGGACGATACAGAAAATGACAGACTTTGAGCAAGGACAGGAGATTGCTGACAATAACATAAAGGGCACAGAAGAAGCTACAACTGAGGCACAGCAAGGGTTTAGGCAAACTGAACAGGAGGAGCCCCTACAACGCATAATTAAACAGAGCAACATACAAATGACATTACAGAGACGCATAGTGGTATGAAAGTGATGTCAGTCTAAAAACAGGACAAATTGTGAAATACAGAGATAGAGACAGAGGTGTTCTGCACACAGCTAAAGTCTTAGGACGGGCAGGCAAAGCTACTGTCATGTCCCGGTCCCTTGTTAAAACAGTGTTCTCCTTGTTTTTCTGTCTTTTGTCTTCCTGTTTTATTTTGGTAGTATCAGCCGTGTCTCTGGTTTCAGTGAGTTCACTTCCTGCCCTCGTGTGTTTCCTGCCTGTGTGATCACCTGATCACGTGCACCTGTCCCTGATGAGCCTCTTCAAGTGTGTTTAGTCTCTGCGCTCCCCTTTGTCTGAGCCACTTCATCTGTTCCAGACATTTGTCTCATGTTACACTGTGAGCTTGTGTCCTTGTCCAGTCACTTGATGTATGTTTAGTCAAGTTTTTTTTTTGTTACTCTGTACTGTCAAGTTCTTTTTGTTGTTGCTTTATTTAAGTAAATACTTTTTACTTGTACCCCTTTTGTCTGTGGGTCGTGCTTTTGGGTCCATTTCCTTGTGATACCAGAGCATCACCCTGAGGGAGAGGTGGGAGGCAGGGGGGAGAGTTCAGCATCCTGACAGTCTGGGGGAAGAAGCAGTTTCGGAGTCTGGTGGAGCTCGACCCGAGGCTGCGGAACCTTCTCCCTGAAGGCAGGAGACTGAAGAGGCAGTTGGAGGGGTGGGAGGGGTCACCCACAATGCTGAGTGCTTTGCAGGTGAGGCGGGTGTTGAAAATGTCCGGGAGTGTCGGGAGTGAGGCACCAATAGTCCTTTCAGCAGTGTTCACTATGCGCTGCAGGGTCTTGCGGTTGGAGGCGATGCAGCTGCTGAGGATGCTCTCGGTGGCGCCTCGGTAGAAGGAGTGCATGATGGGAGTTGGGACCCCTGCTCTCTTTAGTTTGCGGATGAAGTAGAGGCGCTGCTGGGCTTTCTTGGTGAGTGAGGTGGTGTTGTTTCTCCAGGAGAGCTCCTCAGTGATGTTCACCCCAGGAATTTAGTGCTGCTCACCTGCTCCACAGCAGCACCATTGATGGTCAGTGGGTGGGGGTGTTGGGTGTGGGTTCTCCTGAAGTCGATAACAATCTCCTCCCAAAGAGATTGTTATCTTTGCTCCATGTGGCCCGCTGGTTCACCTCCTTCCTGTAGTTTGTGTCATCGTTGTTGCTGATGAGACCCACTACAGTTGTATCGTCCGCAGACAATGTGGTTGGAGCTGTAGGTGGGTGTGCAGTCGTGGGTCAGCAGGATGGAGAGCAGGGGGCTGAGCACACATCCTTGGGGGGGCCCGTACTCAGGGTGATGGTGTCTGATGTGTTGTTGCCGACCCGTACAGATTGCGGTCTTGCAGTGAGGAAGTCCAACAGACAGTTGCAGAGAGAGGGGCGGAGGCCCAGATTTGTTAGTTTACGCACTAGCTGCTGGAGGATGATGGTGTTAAATGCTGAGCTGAAGTCTATGAACAGCATCCTAACATATGAGTCCCTTGTGTCTGAGTGGCTGAGGGCTGGGTGGAGAGCAGAGGAGATTGCATCCTCAGTGGACCGGTTGGCTCGATATGCACACTGAAACGGGTCCAGGGAGGGCAGATTTGATTTGTTTCATGACCAGCCTCTCAAAGCACTTCATAATGGTGGAAGTCAGCGCTACAGGGCGGCAGTCATTGAAGCAAGATGGAGGTGACCTCTTCGGCACAGGAATGATGGTCATTTCTCTGAAGCATGAGGGAACAGCCGGGCTCAGGGAGATGTTAAAGATGTCTGTGAGGACATGTGTGAGCTCCACTGCGCAGTCTTTTAGCACACGACCAGGAACATTGTCAGGTCCAGCAGCTTTGTGGTGTTAATCCTTAGCAGTGTGCTCCTCACACTGGCAGGGGACGGACGGACGGAGTTAACTACACTGGGGTTATTCCCATAACCAGAATTCTTGTGTAGGATTGTAGGAGTTTAACAAGAAAGCTGAACGAATGAAATGAAATCCTGCTCACTTCTGTTGGAAAACACTGCTTATAATTTAAAAAGTAAACTGTGATGTAAAAACAGATTATAATAATAATAATGATAACGTTAATTATTCAATAATGAGTAATCAATAAATCATGAAAATAAACAAATAAGACATGTTAGCACAGGTAAAATTAACGAGGCTTTTTTGAAAAGTTTTGAGAAGTGATTCAAAAGATGTTAATGATTCAATGAGACGTGTGTGTGCTTCTTATTATCCATTTAGACGGTATAATTGTGTGTAACAATATTGGGATATACTGCATGATTTCATGACAATATGATTCCATTGAAAGACAATAAATCATCATATTGAATTATCACCCAGCCCTGATAAAGGATAGGAATCTATTTTAAGATGAATCATAAAAGATCACATTCATGATTTCAGCATTATAGATGTGCCAGGGTCAGGTCAGGTCCAGAACAATACTTTATCATCAGCCTCATCATCCGATGAAGACGAGAACAGTTGAAACAGATGAGACGAGACTCTGTGGACAAGTGTGAAACAACCCCAAACCTACGTGGTCACCAACAGCACAGCACTTACAACGTAAACTGCCTCAATCTGATCCCAAATAAACTCTTCAATGTCTTTGACTACAGCCAAAACAACAGATCCCTCTTCTGGCAATGAAAGAGTGAATGTTAGCAAAGAGGAGGCAGATGGCTCATGTCCAACAACTGTGCATTAGCCATTATTATTGAATGGTCTCGGCACCTCTAACTCACAGGAACATGACACAGCTTTAGCACAGCTACAAATACAGGTCATACTTACGTCCCCCAAAACATACAAATACAGTTGCAAGCATCTCCTATTTGGGACAATAATTATTTTAGAGAGGCTGTACAGTTCAGAGGAGGAGCTGGTGCTGTCTGCAGAGTTCTGAGGACACCGGCAGCCTTTCAAAACTGCTTTAAATGACATTAAATATCAGTCTACTTCTGGCCAGCGGTATGTTTGCTTTTCATACATGGTGGGAACCATAACCCCGTCAGTACACATCCACACTCGAGAGGTCAGGTGTACTCAAATCCTCTTATAGGCTGTGACTATTATGGCCAATCTCATTCCCCACTACTGCCCCCCCCCTTTTGCAATGTCCACTCACCTGTGCCCCCTGCATTGGACACACACATACCGCAGAGGGGCAAATCAAATTCCAGGGTCAGGAAAGTTCAAAAGTGTCCCAGCGCTGCTTCCAGTGGTCGATGTGACGGAAACACGGTCCAGGGTGTCTGCACTACGTGCCAGAGGGGCTCGTGTGAGACGGGAGGCCAGCTGTCAGTTCCCCATCTGGGCACAGCTTTAATATCACATGCTGTCATTTATAAGTGAAGCTGTTGCTTATGTTCCGTAGAGTGTCCTTTGCCTTGTAAGCAAACTCATTTTAGATGTTCAGTTTTATGCCTAGATGTTTCGAATATAATTATATATTTTTTCCTCATAATTGTAGTTATGAGTTTAGCAAATAAGTATTGAGGCAAATGTATGTTGTTTCCTTTTCTAATCACGTTAAACTGTTCCAAAGGACCGTACTGAGTGGACACTGACTCAGTATGAACAGAAAGTCAGCAGGTCTCAAGTTATTGACTTTGTCTTGTCATTTTTGGAACACATTAATTACAGGTATTTTCATATATACTTACTTATGTAACAGTATTTGCAATACCAGAGGAGTACGTTATGTGTTTATTTCATGTCAGGACACCTGAGCAGACATGGCCCCACTGAAGACTGTGGGATGCTGTTGAAAGCTCCAGAAAAAGGTAGAAAGTTAAGATTTTCTTCTTGAACATGTCCGATCCCTCAAAGGTTTAGACGTCCCGATTCATCTGATGCTACTATTTGCCTTTTTGCTGCAGATGTCCATGTTTTTTTTGTACCTTGGTAGCTTAATTGCATGGAGATAAGGAGTTATGTATTCCCAACTTTTAACTTAAACACTTCTGCCAAAAGATCCAGCATTCATGTGTAATCAGGAATAAATGACAGGTATTCACAGAGAGCTGGATGGAATGTTGGTATTGTATTGTTTTTTAAACTCGAACATGTCTGCTAGTTATACCCATTTATAAATATACGTGACTGCATGTTAACATTTATTAGCCATTAATTTTAGGTAAATGCTTTAGATTTTAGAAAATCAAAGCTGTTCAAAAAAATGTTTTGATTATTATTTGGGTCTGGAAATGACTTCTTAAACTGAAGGAAAAAAAAAAAAAAAAAAATACAAACAAAAGCAAATGTTCACCCACTTACATTGACAAACCCTGCAAACCCATTATGTCAATAAGCGTTTTTATTGATTTATGTGAATGATGTGTGCCTCGATAAAGCAAGCGGAACCTCCGGAGCTGAAAAATTAAGCAAAAAGTGCCACAAAAATGCAGTTCCTGGAATGGCCGCTTGAGTTTGGCTCAAAAAGCGAGTCGATCTCCACAGACCCTCATGTTAAAAAGCCCAACTTTACAGAAGAAATAAACATTACAATCAGGTACAAAAACGGTTTTGTTCTCTACATCTAACTCATCCCTTCATGTAAACTGTTGGGTGGATTTTATATAACTCACCTGTTCCAATTATATTAAGGCTTAAATGTATGCATAATTAATGGCCGAGGCCACTAAGAGCGAAGCATTCTTCAGATTTGTTTTCAAGGGCCTCTAAGACAAACTAACATTCTAAATATAAAGTTGCAACTCTTTCTGAAACGGCAGTAAAAGCAGATGGAAACACTCACGCAATTATTCCCATGTTAATTGAAAAACTAGAATGCAGCGACAATGACAGATGGATATCATGCAAGTGTTTTTCCTCTCCATCTAGTATTCACAAAGTATCCCCATTCAACACACGACACTGACAAGTCATCATTACAAACAACTTGTTTTCTGACTGACATCTTTGCTCAGCGTCTCCTCAGGACTTCCTGGCTCTCGTTGTCCTGCAGAAAGAAGCGTTCGCACAATCAATCCATATTTTCAAGCTCCATTTAATGTCCTAGCAAAAGGAGTATGTGACTGTTCTAAGGAGTGAGTAAAATAGAAAGTGCATTTTTTTTTGTTGACTGAAGTTCAACATAGTAGAAAAAAAAAAAAGAAAAAAAAAAGATCAAGGCAATTTTTGTCAGACGGAGCAGAATTATTCATTTTGTAGAAATAGCAAAGAAATCAGTGAAGGTACTCTGTTGGAGTATTTGGTGGTATGGTGTAGATCAAAGGCACATCACAGCTTTGTATCTCACTGGGGATTGTTGCACACGCACAGAAAACACACATACACATGCACAAGCCTTCAAAATACATTTCCCATGTGGCTCTGACACAGTCTTACGATCTAACGTGTCGATGGAAAACATGGAGAAGTTCTGAGAGGCAACAAACGTTTATCCAGAGAATGGTGCTTTTTAATTTGGAGCCTGTAAAAGGGATAACATAGCATTTAAGAATGTCCATCTCAGCCTTTATTCAAGTGGATATGATCCTAGAGAAGTCAAATGAAGCAATGGATGACCAGAGGGGCTTTTTATCTCCAATAAGTGTGTTTTCTTTTTCTCATTTTTTTTTTAAATAGTATCCTTAAAGAATGACCAATATCCTTGGTTACAACGGTTCTCGCGCTAACAGTCAAAACGGAAAAAAAGGAAATTAACATTCAGTTAGCATTCTTTTCTAAAGGTAGTTTCCCTTATATAATCTGTAATTTCTTCTCTGCCATTATGTATACATAAACAAGTTTAATAACATACCAATCAGTGGTTATTTCACAATTGGAAAAAAGCACAAAATGTTTACACTCTTTTACAGGTAAATAAAAGTTTTTTCCGACTGTTTTCAATAAGGGTGTAGCATACTTCATAGTTCATCTCATGGCGTTCTGGTTCCCCACATCCCCTGCTATTCTGCTATTAGATCTTTACATACAAATATTGACAAAGTGGTGGCTTGTGCTCTGAAGCCATCAAGTCTTTTCGAGAGTAATAATCATCATAAGGAGGAGGGAGGAGGGGGAGGGTCGGAGATGCTGGGTATGGATGGGGCGGGAGGGTGGGGACTCATAGCTGGCCCTCGCTGCAGTGGCTGTCCTGACTGCCACCGGGCTTCTCTGTGGGCAGCTCTTTGAGGATGAGGGCGGCGCTCCGTTCTGAGAACTCGTCGCTGTCGGGCTCCAAACCGTCGGGGCAGGGCAGCTTCAGAAGCTCCTCTCTGAGCTGAGCCGTGTGTCTCTGCAACACACACACACACACACACACACACACACACACACACACACACACACACACACACACACACACACACAGAGTGAGAGTCAGGCTTCACATTACAATAAGTTGACATTTATAGAGACATGGCCGATTTAGCTGTTAAATGAAGAATCTGGTATTATTTTATATTTTTCTTATAGTCATAAAATTCATAAACCCAAACCAACATGTGTCTGTCCGTCTCCCACTACTCTCCGTGTCATTGTCCCCAGAAGATAACCATCATGCCACCATGAGGTGAATATTTAATTTTGTCCAATAGTTTTTTTTTTTCTAGAAACCTGCAGAGCTAACGGTTTCAATTGTACTTTGTGTTAAACAGCAACTGTTAGCATGTTATCATGCTAAGCTAACATGTTAAACAATGCATCTGCTAAACATCAACATGTTAACATTGTCATGGTGATCATGTGATCATACAGACACATTTTGCCAAAACAGCCTGTAGCAGGGTCGTACCCTCTTATGGAGACAGGAGACGTAGGACATCATTTCATGGGAATTGTTAACGATAAGAACAATATACAATATCACATCAAAAATATCGATGTCTCCCCTCCTGAAAAGAAAACAAACAAACATGGGGGTGTCTAGTAGCCGAGTAAGGTGCAGACCCCATAATGTTGCATGTCATATCTCCCTCCCTCCGTTAACTCAAAAATGCAAAATGCCAAAAGTAAAAAAAAAAAAAATATATATAAAAATATATATATATATATATATATATTTATATATGTTTTTATTAATTTTTTGAACATCTCTGCTGACAGCACAGAATAAAGAAACTGCAGAATGGGGATAAAGTAACATTCTTTTACTTTCAAACATGGAAGCTAAATGAGAAGAATCCAAGTGTTCAGTGTCCTGCAGCTGTGGGACAGCAGCTGGCTGTTATTACTGGAGCTGGATTATTTACAGTGGGGATTAATTGTGTTTATTTACCGCCAGAGGGAGAAGAGATGAGGGCTGCCAGAGAGACAGACACAGTTTGTGGGTGGTGGTACTTGTGTTAGTGTGTGTGTGTTATGAGCTCCTGTGTGTGTCGCAGAGTGGAGGTCAGCTGGGTACGTGCCACAAGACGGCATGTCGAGAGCCGCTGTTCCCTGCAGCCAATTCATTGTTAATTAGCAGGACACAAGGGCTAAAACACTAACTGTGCTAACGGTGTGCTTTCTGTGTCAATCACATTTCTTCAACTGCAAGGAGAGGAAAGCTGGCTTAATTTTGCAGAGTGATGTCTGACTTAATGCACGAGATACTCACACAAAAGCCAAAAAGTGGAAATGCGTTCAAATAGCCTGTAATGCCAACTGTGCATTTTCAATTGAGTACATTTCATGACATTACCTTTAGTGCAGCAGCATGATGGGACATGGTGCGGCCGACCCTCTTGTCGCTGCTGTACTGCTGGATGTCAGCGATCCACTCCTCACACTGAGACATGATCTCTGTTCGCTTCAGGTAGAAATGTTTGTGGATCACCTGCAAACACATGATGGCAAACAGGATTCAACCACAGGGCAACACAACAAAGGAATCCTTAAATCCTCTGTGTGTGTGTACACATACATATATACACGTACATACTGTATGTATACACATACGCTTTTATAGAGAATATATATATATATATTCTCTATCATTTTTTGCAGTGTGGTTGTGACATTTATAGCTTATTTACCTACATTTAATTTATTCTCAATGAATTGTCATTGGTTGAGGGTGGGATTTACAGCAAAAGATACAAGACAGAACTTGTGAATCAAACTTTGAGCTGATACAAATAAAAGCTAATTTGCTCTATTTGTTGCAAAATCAGGAAAAGAGGCATCTTAAAAGGTTTTTAAATGTTTCAACTTGTTCCATTTGGTTTGGTTTATGACAAAATACCTGCATAAATAATAACATTCCCATCAGCGTCAGCCGTACTTTGTTGTAAGTGATAACAAGCTAATGTTAGCATGCTAACATGCCAAACTACGATGGTGAACATAAGCATTATACCTGCTAAATGTCAGCATTTTCATTGTGAGCATGCCAACGTTAGCATGTAGCTCAAAGCATTGCTGTGCATAAGTACAGCCTTTCAGAGCTGCTGACATGGCTATAGACTCAAAGGGCAACAAGCTTATGAAGAGCATCAGAACATCAGCATTCATGGTTTTCTTTCTAAGTCTGTCCACCTGTGGTGTCTGGCTATGGCAGAGTACCATTTCCCAGTATCAACGCCTGTCAACTCTTCAGAAAGCAGACATTGTAGGATCAGCGTTTCTGGCTGATGTGTGCTGCAGTGTAGACCTTTTCCTCCACAGGATGCACTTTCACCAATCTTGTGCAACATTGGCTGTATAAAAAAAACACCCGACCAAACCTCTATGTTATCAGTTATTTTAGTTTCAAAACCCTAACATTTTGGCAGATTACAATCCAGAATTTGTGTCCGTTTACCATCAATGTAACAACAGCCTGAGCTCATTTTTTACAAACTGTGTAGGAGTCTTGCTGATTGTTGGGCCATGCACGGACTCTGATGAGTCTTCACTCCCTCTACAATGCATCTAATGAAGATCTCTTCATCTCTCCATAACTGAGGGGCTGTTTATTATGAAGGGTGCCTCTCTGAAGGCTGACGTCAACAAATACACCCAAGTCCTCTTCAGTCAACATCCTAGCAACAGTCGCCAGGGCCGGGTAATCAGTATGCAGTGAGGGCTGTAGTGATGTGTCTGCAGTTGGTGGAGGGAGCGGATTAGTTATTATGATGATTGCTGATTTCCTGGTTACCAGTAGAGGAGAGGCAAAGAGGCAGCAGAAAGGGTTTGAGGACCGCTTTAATGGCTCTCTTGCTTCTACATCTCCCTCTGCTCTCTTCATCACATTTTGTCGCTACTTCCCATCTCCTCCTCTGTCGAGTGTTCCTCCCCCACGCCCTCTGTTCCTTAAGTAACAATCAGTGAAGTGTGCAAAGGTCCCCAGCTGAGAGGGAATGTTTCAAGGTCACAGTTGTGCTGTAAACATGGTTAAATCAGCTGCTGTTCAAGCTTTCCTGAGAACGAGACGACGTACAGGAATCGAGACACGGAGTCGGCATACAACCCATGATAAGAAACATAAAGACAGAAGTAGATGCCTGAACTTATGCGTGGACATGTTCAGCCATGTGGTTTAAATGGGGGTGTTTTTCCCTGAGGCTCCATGTGGCGAGGGTCAGCAGCTGTTTAACTTTTGGTATTTAGACAGGGCCATCGATCACAGCATGGAAAGAAGATGTATATGCAAACCATCTCTGACCATAAAGCAAATGTTGGATGGATGTGGAGGGTGTTTTGACAAATAACCTTTCAGGAAACACATGTCTACACACACACGCACGCACGCACGCACGTGCAGTCAGAGACAAGGGTTCTCTAGCCCAGGCTGGCAGATAAACCCAGTGACCTTTGAGGTAACGCTGTCCACTCATTATTCCAGAGGGCAACTGAGAGAGAAAGAGTAGCCAACGAAGGGATATGTTGAAACACCCGACACACGGAGGGTCAAGGGCAAGACTAAATCATGCAGCCATTAAAAAGTTCCTTATTCTTAGTTTTCTGTATTCCATCAGTAGAGTGTTGAGGCCTCAGGTACCTGCCCCACTAACACTGACCACAGCCGATACTGAAGCATAAATATTTACAACTGTGGCGTCCATACTACAACATCAGCAAAGTAAAGCAGGTTTATAGCACAAATATAAACATGCCTTATTCTCAACAAACTGTCATCTACTTGGAACAATATTACTTTATCTCATTGAAAAAGTGACCTGCATAAAAAAATCTTTTCAAAGACCAGCATGCCAACGCTAACATACTGATGTTTACCAGGTTTAATGTTTATTATTGTCAGCAACTTATTTTGGTGTCATCTGCGCTAATTAGCAAATGTTTGCATGCTAACAAAGTACAGCTGAGGCGGATGGGAATGTGATTAGCTATTGTTAAATATTTGGTCATAAACCAACAGACCTTGCCCACCTCAGAGCCACAAATCTTTATCTTTAGGATAGACGCCTCTATTGGTAACTGATGACTGTATGTAACCCAAATTGTTTGGGGTAGAGACTAACCGATCTTTCCCCTTTAATGGAACCATGATATCTGCTGAGCTGCCGGCACCCACGATACTAATCAGCAGAGGGATATATGGAAGCGGATTCAACCGCCAATGCTACTCATACAGCAAGTGTAAAGTCTACTTCTTTCTCGCACGCACGCACGCACACGCGCATATTTTAACATGCGACCCGTTGTCCTTAATTCCACTTGACAATCTGCTGCTGTATAATTCAAGCGTGTACTCCACTCTGTAGCTCTCTCTAAAAATAGCATGTGGTAACATTGGATTCCTACACATGCATACCAAAAATTTTATCTTATTTACGCAATTGGATTCCACTAATTCAATGCTCATGAGTGAAAAAACAGTAACACCATCATCAGCATAGCCACGTGGAACCACGATGTGGGTGCATCTGAGTCTTATTAATAAAAAATATTTGCTACACAGTGAGCAAATAAAAATGTTACAATGTACAGATAAAGCCACCTAGAATTCCCCCTCCCTCCTTGATGGTGCCCTGGCAGGTCCATGACTGATCTGGGCCGGGTCCTCGCCAGATCCTCTGCTGAAAGGAAACCTCCGCGATGACATAGTGAAGTGTGTTGGACTCGTAACGCCCCCATGCCGCATTATGTGGAAACCAGTTGCAATGGTTTATGCAGTAAACGCAGGTGGAGCAGTGATGGAAGCTGACGCAGTTTACCGGAGGTCAGCTGTTCTCATCGCATTTGATTCTGATGCTCTGTGCTTCCCACACAGAGCATACTTCTAATGATTATTATCATAATATGAGGTTCAGGTCAAGACAATAAATGCTGAAGCCTTTTGTAAAACACAGATGCAGATTGTTTTGAGCTGAAAGATACGCCCACTGATTATATCTTCTATTCTGTCAATGAAAGCTCTAAGAGGTGACTTATTCAACAGAATTACATACAAAAAAATGAACGATATACATGCATATAGTAAGAAGTAACAGTGCGCGCCATCTGAACAGCTAACGGCAGAGGTACCGTAACACGCTGGGACAAACGGACTGTTTTTTACACAAAGCCAGAAATAACTTCATGTATCCCATGTTTGCAATAATGCTCTAATAATTACGTATTTTATTGTAGACAGCATAATGTCAAGTTACAAATCTTCTCGTAACTCAACAACTCACAAAATGGTGCGATTGTAAAACAAGTCCAGGGATTTTCTCCCCTGGCAACAAAGAATCAAATTGTGGTTGCTGTTTTACTGTATTTTTTGTTCAATTAAACATGTTTACTGTCAATAAAATTGTGTCTTTTTCATAAATTTAATGTAATAATGACATCAGTTGAAACGAGCCGTGTTAAACACATTTAGTGCTTGCAAAGTAAACCACCGTGTTTTCCTTTATACATCACACTGGTCAGTTCTAAATATTCAGCAGTATTATGACACCGAGTCACTGGTCAGCTGTGGAGCACCGTTGCTTGGTTGTAGAAATCCAAAACAACATCAAATAGCATTAAAGATTGTAGAAAAGAGCGTCAACAGTTTTCAATAATATCTTCTTTTAGTGTGCATATCACCAACTACGATTTTAGTTTTCATATAGTTTTGTCTGTAAAATTGCTGCAGTGAACACGACTGTGCAGGAGCCCACCGCATGGGACGCCTGACACTACGCCTTCTGTTGTCCCCTCACCCTGCGTCTCTTCACCACCAGTCTCTCCCTTACAGATAGCTGTATGTCTTACTGATAGCCGTCTGTCTTATTGATAGCTGTCAGTTTCAAGAGATTTCACATCATTGAGATGCAGAGAGACAGTGGATTTTTAAGGAAATCATTTCCTAGATCCGGACCTTAGTGACTGCATAGCTGCTACAGCCATGACCACACAGCTGCTACAGCCATGACCACACATGATGTTTTAAAAACACATTTTCATTCCAAAACTAGTATTGCAAGCTGGAGCGTCTGAAATCAGCTGATCTTATACGCTATTTGATGTGTATGAGGGAGAGTGCTTAATCCCACACAGAGCATAGACTACTTTTAATGATGATATCATGATCATATCAAGTTGATCAGCTCATGAAAATGATATGCTGAAAGTGGGGTTTGTTTGTGATTTGTTCAGGATAGATCTCAGTGATTCCCCTGGAAAGCACTGTGACACACTGTGAATATTTACTGTAAGTCTGGGAAACATACAGTGCAAACCATGGCCTAAACACAGAAACAGGATTCAGTTCAGTGTACTTCAGTTGTGTCTTCATGTGTTTTTGTGAAGGAAGCGCCATCTTGTGGTGACAACCTGCAATTGAACGGAGGGCCGTGTTTACAGTGGAATCTAGACAAGCCCTGTCAGGAAAGAGGAGGAGGGGGAGAGACTCCCAGCGGCTGGGCTTCGGCAGGGAACTGGGGGCAGCCTGCTGGCAGCCGGTTTGGAGGGATAATTCTATTGAGGCTATTGAGGGAACAAGGTTGAAGGAAATCTGTGAGGAAATCAATCAATTTGGTATTGTCACAGGGAAGACAATCACAGCTAAAACATTGTTTAAAACATTAAACATTTGTTTCTTTGCACCCACCTGACATTGAAAAGTGTTTGTCCCATCAAAGAAGAATTCTAAAGAATTCATGGCAAAGAAGAATTCATATTAACCACCCAAATAAAGTGTTTGAAAATGAAATGAAATCATAGTAGAGTTTTCAGGAGGGTCTTTGGCTATAACATAAAGCCTGCACGACTACGGAATCCATCCTGAGCTCACATCGTTACAGATTCTTAGACATTTTCTGTGATAAGGATGCAGCAGTGATCAAAATGAGGTCAAGATGATGGATAAATTCAAGAACTCTGACAGGGTTAGAGAGTTTCGACTGCACCTCGGCCAATAAAAAAAAGAAAAAAAAACGTATTTGTTGCTAATGGTTGAATTGTTATTCTATTGTTTCTCTATGTTGCTCTTACTCTGGTTTGGCTTATTTGAAGGCGATCTGCACTATGATTTCACCTATTTGAAGCTAATGTACTTGCAAGATTCTCGCTGTTTAGAGTCGTATCCTCATGATTGTTTGAACTTATTGTAAGTCGCTTTGGACAAAAGCGTCTGCTAAATGAACTGTAATGTAATGAGTAGTGAAGCTGTTGCCAGCAAAGAGTCTGCTGTTATTTATCAAAAGTGAGAAACTAGCTGGAACAGCAATGGTTGATATCAAGATGCGTCATTGAGAGGATGCCTCTTATAACACTGCCACATTTTTGTGTCAAGATAGAAAGTGCAAAAGATGCTGCCTCACGAAGAGTGACAGGTTGTGCTTAGGCAAGTGAGAGACTTGACAGTGTCAGTCTCGAGACGCATGAGATCGGCCGAGCTGCAGCGTGGACCACCGTGTCAGCAGACGTCGCTGCATCTTCAGCACTAAGGAAACCAAAATACTGTATGTTCAACACGCCATGCATACAGTTTTCAGGAACAGTCTACTGTCTGACTGAATGCGTGAGCTGTTTGATAGTTTATGTCAAGTTTATGTACTCTGTGAGAGGCCTTTGGGCAACACTGCTCTGGTCGGATGCGAGAGCAGTCTCTCCAAGCAAAAAGTCAGTTGACTTCACATAGTTTCTGGTGAATTACTGACACACTGCTGCTTTATTTTCGACTGAATATATTTGTGCATAAAGTAAGCCATTTGCAGCCTGTTCCTGACCTCCGAATCACAGCTCACATCTCTAAATGCATAACAAAGTAAATATGTCTAGTATTGTGCTCATTAATGGCACAATCAATCTGATCTATGTAGGCAGGATGAAGAATATGGCAGCATTTTCTTACCGAGCTAGCCATCTACCAAGCTATAGCCATGAAAAACAGACAGAAAAATTATGAAGCATGAAGGCGACTGACTTTGATTGTCCTGAAAATTGTTGAGTTACCTGCGCCATCATCACTTTGTACTGATTCGTTATGGCAAAACAAACTAAAAAAACATCCCCTCCCAAACAAAAATCAGCTACCATGAACACCGAGTCAGTCTGAATTAATGAAGTGTTTTGTCAGGCTAACCCATCAGAAAACTTCCATTATATTCCCTTGCCTCCAGTAGACAATTTACCAAAGCACTTTTCCTGCCCTGTGTAGAATACAGATGTTAAAATATGTGATGATTTTCCAAAAATGTCATGACCAGTGTTAATGTAATATTATAACAATCAAAGTCAATGGTAAAGTGATAACATTGAGAATTGATTCCATAAAGGAGACAAAATTGCGGCCCTTGCAGACATGCACTTTACTCTTTAAATGAGAGCCGCAAGCTTGAATTGTATTAAAAAGTAGAATTATATACGTCTAACTGGTTATGTGCAAGACAGGACAACGAGTACTAAATCCATAGCTCATGGCTGCTTGTCTTCCTCTATTAGTCGATGTTTGTCTCAGCCGAAGACTTAAAGGTGCTAAAATGCCAGGGGTGAGAAAAGCACATGGGAGTACCTCAACAAGCTTAATTGAATTTCTGTGTACGTATGTGTGAGATTGCTCAGCTGGGTGGCATTGCCATGTCCTACTAAGTCCCCTCAATATCTCTCGGTCCAACGGTGCATTTCACAGACTGGCTGGCTGATGTCATGGACCCCTTTTTTTCTCTTTAATCCCATCATTGCCTACTGTGCAAAGGCCAGATAGATTTATAATATTTCACCTTCAAATTCCACAAAAATGCAAGCAGCACTGGCTGTGGATACAATAAGAATAATGTACCTCACAGAAATACTTAAACTCAGAACATTTTACTCCTGTCTTGAACAAAATCTTAAAAACCTGTGGTTCATCTTAATTCCTTGACAAGTGCGATAAATCCAACACAGTGAACGTCTGCTGTGAATTCATTGCTGTGTGATGGATAGTATGCAGTGCACACTTCTAAAATCCCGTTGAAGGGGATATCAGAGGCGTGCTAGAGGGTGAGAAAGACATTCAAACATAGTAAATGGAATGAAACATAAAACTCTTGCATTTTTCCGTAATTCACATAAATCTACGCATCATAGATAAGGGCTGAATGATTGTTTTTATATTAAAATAAAGAGTGCAATTGTCAAATCTCAATCACATAATTAAAATGATAACTTACATTATTATTATTGTCTTTATTAAAAGGTTTGATGAAAGTTTAGTAAACAACTTAACTTTGCCCAAGTGTCGCCAGCTCAGCTGCAGCTAATTAACATGAACTCAGTAACTGGTTATGCCTTCTGCATGACTGTAATATTTACCTTCAACACAAACAAAAAACACCAATTTGTATCATTTTGATATTTGAAGACTGTGGGGTTTTGTTATCAAGGAATAATTTCATGATTTTCTAAAGTTAAATGACTTTTCTTCAACTAACTGCCAGGAAATGAACAATGAGAAATTGTGTCATTTTATCACATTTCTTTCATGTAGAAAATATGGCTGGGCAACATATCGATATTATATAGATATCTATTGGGATATGAGACTAGATATCGTCTTCGATCTTGGATATCGTAATATGGCATACATGTCTTTTCCAGATTTTGAAGGCTGCATTACAGTAAAGTGATGTCATTTTTTTAATTTACCAGACTGTTCTAACTGTTCTTTTATTTGACTTTACCCACTTAGTCTTTATATCCACATTGCTGATGATTATTTATAAAAAACCTCATGGTGTATATGTTTTGGGAAAGCACCAATAGTCGACATTACAATACTGTTGCAATGTCAATATCTAGGTATCGCCCAGTCATAGTAGAAACACGATTGTGATTATGCAATGTATCTAAGATACATTTGGTAAAAATGTATCTTGTTCAATATCACTTAGACCACCAACATAGGTGTGGAGATTAACTCATAGAAAGTCATTTAAATATAAATATTGGTCAGAGGAATTACAAATACATATTTTCGTAAAGTCGTTCAGCCCAAGCTCTTATTTGGAATGTGATGGCTTTAATAGCTCGAGCGCAGTAAACCCACATTCAAACTTTAAAATGTCCCTTCAGAAACATGGAGTTTGCCCATACAATGGCATCTAAAAAGGTCGCAATGAGTATCAACGCATCCTTTTAAATAAAAGAAAACACTTTAGTGCAGTATAGTGATTCCTACCTCTTTGAAGCATGGCGAGGGGTTGCGCATCTGCTCAAGCATGGCCCATTTGACGGTGGCCTGCCGGATGTTGCCATCATATTCCCGTGAGCTCTGGGTGCCACTGGGAGTCCCGCGGGAACGTTCATACCCTGGCTCATTGAAGTAGGGCTCAGCCACCAGAATGAGGGACTGCACTGACACTAGCACCTACAGCAGATTGACACATTTAAAAAGAGGCAGGGAGAAAAGGAATTATGTGATGAAAAGAGTCAGGAATCTCACTGTGATCCAAATAGAAAATCCCATTGGCCATCAAACTCTACGCACTTAAATGATAAAAAAGTAGCTTAGTCTGGTTTCCAGAAGAACTGGAATAAAAACCACATTCTAATACAATTAACAAGTTCAAGTAGTTCGATATAACCCTGATCTACTGTTAAATTACGCTGACATCCCCTCAGTTTCCTCAACATCCGAAGCCTCTTAAATAATCTTGGCAGTGGTGGAGTCCGACCAAAGCAAGGAATATTTTGGACCCATAAAGATATATCCTTCAATATATCTGTATTAACAGCTCTATTAATGCCCGTCTCAAGGAGACTAAGGACGTCCACCACCACATTACCAACAATGACGATCTTGGGTTTGGAGGCCTGCCTGCTGGCCTCAGCCATACTGGATCTGGATGTTGTGCACTTGAAAATGCTATAAGTGGATACCAATGACCTTCATCTGTTGCGATCTGTCTTTCTTAAACTGGGTAGCCAGATTTCAAAGCCGATATCCTCCACGGTTGATGATCGCTTGCTCACAGCCTACTCCCCTGTCTCCTATTCACCAACCCTCTTATTTTCCATTATTGATCCATAGCACGCTAAATGAAATGATAATCGATAGAGACATCTCTATGCACTCTCCAACCCTGCAAATGAGGGAATTATAAAAAATAAAAATAAAAGAAGGGATGCATTTCCAAGGGCCTCGGCTCACTTGAATGCAAGTGTGTGCGTGGCAACCAAGCAAATAATGCTGTGGGTGAATATCATCATGCTGTGTGCAAGAGCTTGTGTTGAGCCATAAGCCTGTGCACCACTTATGATACCCAGTAGTTGCCTAATGCTATACATTATCTATTGTACACATTATAAGTACATACCCTCAAGGCATTAGATGGTGAAGACACAGATCAACTACCCTCTTTACAAAAAGCTTGGTAAACATATCCCCCTACCCATGAATAACGAGATAATAATAATAATGAGAAAGAATATAACTCTCATAGCGCTACAACACCTCAGTTTACACAGCAGAAATGCAGCCGATAGAGCAGGCAGAAATATCTGTAAGAACTATTCTAATCAGACAACCCGACAGCAAGAAAAATTAGCTTTTTTAGACGGGGCATAAGCCACTAATTTAGCCTAACCAGTGTTAAATGTTTTTCGGTTTAGTGCGTCAGGCTCGTCTTCAAAAACATTACAGAAATTGTATCAGGGACAAGACTACAAACTGAGGATTTTCAGAATAAAACATGTTAACAGTCTGCTAAATCAAGGCTAAAAACAGATGGCATATGGGACAAACATGCAATTGAAGCCATCGGATTCTGACTTCAAGATGAGTGATGTGTGTAAGCAGACATATCTTCAAGGTTCAATGATACTGGTTTGTGTTTGCTTTGATTAACACCCACACACTGTCACCAAAGCAAATGAATAACTTGGCTTTAAAAGGGATCCTTCATGTCAGCTATTGAAACCCCAAGCCCATTAATACAGAGCCCCTTGCGGTGTATTGACAGGGCAGAGATGAACTATAGCCTGCGACACAAAGACTCAGACAACAGCCCTGTTGATCCATTCAGACAGGCGACTCTGCCATGATGGATCTTCGCCTCACCTGTAAAAAGCTTGAGGTTTGTGGGTTCCATTTCTCCTCTGGTCTCCCATGCCATGTGTTGAGGATACTTAAACATACCTGATTAAAAACACAGACAGAAAAAAGTGTAGTGAATTGTTTTGTTTTAACAGTTCAATAACAAGTATCTAAAAAGGAGGCTTGGGGAACGGCTGCATCCATCATTTGATTGGACTCGATATCAAGCTTTGAAATTAAGCAATTTCTTTTTGTTCCTATTTAACTTCAATTAATACTCCTTTGTTTAATAAGGAGAAATGTTCCCATCCTTGATTTGTTTGTGTAACACCTTGCAGCTGCTTCAAAATCACTGCACTGAGGAAATTGGAACCTGTTGCATGCTGGGCTAGACAAGACCTCCTGTTGAACTTTAACACCGCACGGCAACAAGCTTCTGACTATATATCTACCTTCTCTCTCTCCTCTAGTTAACTATCCCTCATCGTGGTGAACGACACCGGCCCTAGGTTTTTAATTATAGCAGCTGTCTGGACCCATTATTGAAATACATGTGGACTGTCAGCGGCTTCCTAATGAGTTGCTGCAGATGGGGTGAGCTTAGGCACCTTGACCCCAACTCCTCAATGGAAGGAAGCCAGGACCACAGAGATGGAGCTATATATATTCTAACATGTCTGGAGAAAGCCCGAAGAGAAGGCCACTTCCAAATGTCAAGTTTAATTAAAAACTGGACATCTGACAGGGAAGGCCTTCAGATAGGTTGGGTTATTTTGACACTTTAGCACTGAATAAGGTTCGAGATTGACAACCAGGCAGGGTTTGTCTTTTTTATCCTACTAACTATACAGTCAGTGGAGATCAAACTCCTCAACCCTAGACCGTTTAAAAAAAAAAAAATTCAAAATGTTATTCCCTTTGCAGTCACTACATGTCTTAGTTATGCATGTCATGTTCAGAATATGTTAGGCTACTAAAAAGTGCCATCATTTAGAATTCTACTATGTGTTCCAAGATGGTTTTTATAATACAATTTGAAATTGTTTGTATTTTTTGTCTGTTATTTTAACAGTGTAGTGTAAAGGACTCTATTGTGGACTATTAGGAAAAAACAGTTTGATATTAAATAACAGAATTTAACTTGTGTTTATGCCACCTCTGGGCCCCACCCTTCGAAAAGGAAAAAATTATAGCCAATTAATTAATTCAGTCCAAGAGCACTTTGCTTTCTCACTTGGGAGTAGGGACTGGCATTTCTAATCACCCTTCCGTAACATCTATTGTCCTAAAGATGTAGTAAATGTTGGCACTTGGCAAGACGATACCTACGTCAACATCCACACGCCTGTGGTTGTGATCTACCATGATAGCAAACCTCAACTGTACTTAGCACCCAATCTGCATGTGTACCCTCAGTAAAGACATCCATTACCGGTGTCCCATGAATCCTTTTATCAGAGATGATACAGATGGGATCTGGGGCCTTAAACACATGAAGGATAACTCTTGTAGCAGAGCAGAGGCCTCTTTTCCGTTTTTTCCTCAGTCTAATCTCTCCAGCTGACACTCGTCAACCTCTCTTTCAGACTTCACCTGCTTCTCCTGCGTAGCCTCCCTCCCTTGTGTATGTAAGCTGGCCATGTTTGCCGTTCGCCCGGAAGTCAGTTGGATCCCCAGAGCCCGAAAGAACGCTTTGAAGCACGGCCTCTAGCAAACATTTCTAAGACTCCTAAGTTGCTGCGTCCAGCAAACTTGAGAAATTAATCAAATTGGTGCAATTCCTATGTTCTGACACTGCTAAAAGTCTGAACTGAAGAAAACTGCTCTAGTTTGCTATTCCTGTGTTCCGACGTTGCCAAAGTAAGAAGACTCGAACGGCCAAGCTGCGCCGCTCCATGGGATCTATCACATCCAAAGAAAGCAGAGAGTTTCCAGGGGCAAGCCACACAAGGGCCAACGCTGCATCACCTGCTTCCCTCTCCCCTACAAGAGTGAGTTCACATGTCACATCAAAAGTAAAGCGAGTGATTAGGGAATGTTAGAAGTAAAGTCTTCCATCAGTACTCTGTTACTTCCCAGTTCCCCTTTTAGTGGTCTCCTTTGTGACTATAAAGTCATCCGTCTTGCCAGAACATCATTCACTGTTTATCTGAAACAGCCTACCGTATCTAGCTAATTACATGTGTACTCATCTGTTCAGATTTATTGAATTAATTAAATTGTATGTTCATTGAATAGTAGTGTGTTTATCCTTAGTAGTTAATAGATCAGTCAAGAACTCAGTAGCAACCTCCAAAATTGAGACTGAATTAATTAATTGGCAATCATTTCAGCCTTTTCAAAAGGGAGGTGCCCAGAGGATGATAGAAAACAAGAGAAATGCTGTTGTTTTAAAGGTGGAGTCTGCCATTCTGGAGAAATCAGTGATTCCCTTACCATTGCTGTGCACTAGCTTTATTTCAGATCAGTGTGAGAGTTTTTACTGCGTTTTACTGTCATTTACTGACGTGCTAGTTTCTCTCCTCTTCTTTGATCTCTGTGTGACACCGAGGGCAGGGCTTTGCACACAAGCAGAGAGACAGCATTTAAACACTCGGCAGTCCACTAACTTGTCGCTCTCGCTACTAATATTAGTTGCTCTGTTTCAACAATATTAGGCCGGAAAAAGCGTGCATGCAGACTGAAATCAACCATGCTTTCATTTACGCTACAACACACTACAAATATTTCAATATGACTAAACAGAGAAGAGGGTCTGCGTCCATGAATTTAACAGCCAAGTTGATGAGTACCGTTTTCCATGAAGTATGAACTAAGTCCAAATTTGCTATTACAATCCAGATGGGGCATGCTTGATCCGTAACCACGGCAGCAGAATAGCGTCCTCTGATATCAGATCCCCTGCTCTGTGGTATGGAAGGATAACTTAAGACTTATTCTAGAGGCCTAAGGGAATCCTGTCATTATGAAAAGGACCATAATAAAGTCCATTTCCATTTATTTCAATTAGATGTTAGCTAAACAACAGGGCTAATTCTGCTCATTTCACATTCAATTTAATCAGAGTTATGGCGAAGAGATAACATTAACAGACTTAAAGCCTTTTTCAACTCACTTTGCCGTCATTGTAGAGGTTAGGGTTAAAGCGCACACTGTGTCCACCGGTGGTCTCCAGGTTGACCAGCGGAGGTGAGTTGGGATAGTCTTGGGGAAAATACACATCAAACTCAAAGCAGCCGTTGGCATAAGGGGTGTCGGCTGGGCCTGTGATGAGAACCTGTTAACACAAAGACGGGAGAGGCTTTGACAAAAATGGACTGAGAAAGGGTTATTAATCACACTGAAAGATAGTTCATTAAAGAAAGGTGGATACACACTGATAGCAGTAAACACGGATTAAATAAAGGGCAAACAGCTAAATATCATCATGAAATGGTGCCGACTCTCCTTCAGGCTTTTCTACAGCCACAACAATGTTATTAACAACAAGGCGAAAGGGCGAAATTAGCAGAAAGAAAGAGACCAGTTCTATCTACACTACTAGTGGCATTTAAAGCAAAAACTATTTATTTCCTGAATAAATGAAATTAACCAATCTATCAAACCAACACACACACACACGTGTGTATGTTGTATATGTATATATATATATATATATGTGTATATATATATATATATATATATGTGTATATATATATAT
>CALSBV010012313.1:399863-408999 GCA_943590825.1 Bovichtus diacanthus
ATATAATAACAAGTTGAAGTGGTACTTTACCTTCATGATGTCCAGTCTCTCCTCATCACAGCGGACAAAGACACTGGAAGAGGCTGACAGGGGCAAAGAGGTGGACAGGGTGACGGCCTCTTGGGCGAGGCGGCGGGATCGGGCTGCGCTGTTTGTATCGCTGGCATTCTTCACCTGAGACATGTAGTGGTAGTTGACCTTGAACATCACTTTTCCATCCTCGTCCTCAGAGACCATTTCAAAGGTGTCTGGAAAGAGAGGAGACCAGAGTAAGGAAGGTGACAGAGTGAAAAAGTCCGTCCTGTACGCGAACGTAACCATTCTCGACCCAACTTCACCCAAAAACTATCATTACTGCCTGTAAACATTTAAAACAACAACTTAAAGTGTATTCAATTCTCATATTGGCCATGTTTCAATGGATACCAAATGTGATTAAAATTCAATTAAAGTGTTAAAGCAAAAAAGAAAGGGCACATGAGACTATTAAGTATTGATTGGGTATCCATGTGATTTTCTTCTCTAGTTTTTATTGAATTTTACTTTAAATGTGTTTTTAGAGGAGAGTGCATTGTTGCTTCCACTTAATTTAAGATCACTCATTAGACAACATGTTCTTCCTTCAGGACATGTAGCATGCTGCAGCTAGCTAGTTATCTTGCTACAGCGTGTCAGCTTGCTAAAACAATGTCATATTGCTTAATACCTTTTAAAGCTGAACAATATTTTGCTTACATTTGGAGCAAAACAAAGTAATTTTGCTGCCATTACTAAATGAATGAATAGCTTGAACCGGCATGCAAGCTAGTCAGTTGTGTTAGCTCTTGCTAAAACATTGTCAGTCATACTTCTGTAATAAACTTAAAAAGCTAAGAACAGCGTTCAACTTTTTTGATTGCGCTGGTCCAACTGGTCTCTAGTAAATTCCAGTAAAAATAGTGTCATTTTATTTAGTTTTCAGGTAAAGAGAAAAACTAAATAATTTTCAAGTTGAAAGCAAAGCACTGCTATTGGCCACTAAAGACCAGTCAAGCCAATGACTTGTATTATCCCCTCCACAAATAACACTCATATCTCCTGTAGAGTAATATGCAATGATACAATCAAAAGCCTTTTTATAGTGAGTTACAGTCCAGCCCTCACTCTCGAGTTTTCCATTTCTACTCTGCCAGCACATTGAAACAGTGTTTACAGTCACTTGCAATTACTTCAGACATCAAGCTGCTTACTAAATCAATTGCAAATCTGGTGTAATAAGTCATGACATGGCTGAATGGAGAGTGATGGACAAGACAATAGGGATGAGCAGGATGGGAACGTACTCCGAGTCTGCTTCCATTCCAGAGTTCTGGCATGAAGGTATTATGGATCATATCAGACAGGAGACAGAGACAGAAGAGTGTGTGTGTGTGTGTGTGTGTGTGTGTGTGTGTGTGTGTGTGGGGGGGGTAGTTTTTGCTGACATGTGTGCACAAAGATAAACCACCAGGCATTGACGCTACAAAGGAGCACTCATATGGAATGTGTAAAGAAAAAAACTATGAATTGTACATATAAATGTGCATGCACACATACATACATCCCAAAGCAAACGTGTAAACTCACCAAACTGCAGCTTCTTCATGGCAGCTACGTATTTTTCCTCTAGAGAGCGTAGAATGGACAGGGGCTTGGGCCGACTTGACACCTTCCTTGAAGACTCCACCAGCTTCCTCTCTGGTAAGGAGAGGTGGGGTTTGGGGTGGGAACAAAAATCATGAATACAAAAGTGAAAAGAGCAGGATGGAGGCATTCCAAGAATAACAGTGACAGAGAAACAGCTTCAGAACGTCTTCCCTTCCTTTGGCCAAAATCCTGCATGGCCAGCCTGCCAAAGGGTTTATCAGAAAAGACACCTGAGCGAGCTACGAACTTTATCTCAATCTTTATGTAACACAAAAATACAGGCATGCATGTAAAGAAGCACGATAGACAGGTGGAAAGAACTATGTCTAAACAATTTTTAACTAGTCCTGTGAAGGTGGTGTAAAATGTGCTTCAATACAACACATCAAGCTTTTTTCAAAGGATTACTACAGTCTTCATCAGTGCGTGAAGTTTGCTTGTTTATGAAGACTGTGAGATCTGGTCTTGAAAAATCTATTCAATGGACCTTGAGTTAAGTTCATTTTGTCAAACTACTATTTCTAAGGTTAAGAATGAATTTGTAAGAACATAACTACAATCCAACCTTGGAAGCACAAGAGGTCCACATAAGAGCGCAAGGGCCGTTTATTTGGCCTGCTCAGTTAGCACAGGTACATTATGCTTCGGAGGAATACTTTCTCTCAGTCAATACTGTCCTGCTATTGAAATAAGACTGCGGGAATCCTGACGTTTTGGAAAGATAAACTATTTTCGTGTCCAAGAGGACAGGACCCAGACAACAGATGAGGATGTGAGACGAAAATGGAGAGAGGGAGATAGGAAAGCTGGAACTTGCTGAAATAATGCAAATATACGTAAATTGCTGTTACCCAACTGTTTTCAGGCTATGATTTAAATAAAACTGTACAGAGAATGTGAAGTCAGCTACCATACTGGGTGAGGTTTATACAGACCCTGATTGGCCTGCCGTAGGCTGGTAGTAGCAGCGTAGACTATCTCAGCTGTCCTCTGGATGTCAGGCACCAGCAGGGTCAAACCCTCGGGCTCTGGATCTGAGCTATCAGTCTTCACCACACCTTTACTCTTATCTTTCTTTGACCTGAAAACACACAAATATATATACATTCAGCCATAATGTAATATTGGGTGCCGTTTGATAACTTGGATTTCAGAGATCCAGTTTTGTATGAATTATTCAAAAAGGTTAAGTTAAGTATTTTCCCCTTAAGTTTTCAAAAGACATTAGTAGTTTTCATTGCCGATTACATTACACATTCATTTGGAATCATGCTCCTGACACGAGGGTGAGAAATATTTGGATCCAGGACCACTGAAATGAAAAAACATTTCTCCTCTTTGGCTACACCGTGTCTAGTGTCGGTCAACATCACAGCCCTGTCCTGACTGGACCATTTCTGTGTGTAATGCTGACATCATTTAATCATTATTGGATTATTAGCAAGAAAACAGGAGATAAAATGTGTCACTGATATACAGTATATGCGGAGAAAAACATTCAATTTGATTTCCACTAGGCAAGGACAGACTAACACGAGACTGGTTGAGTAAAATCCCACTGATTGGTCTCAGGCTCTTCTTCTAATAAAGCTCCTGTGTGTGGTTGTGAGTACAAGTGTGTGTGCTAAAGGTTTCCTAAGCCTCAGTGTTCCCGTGTGTGCACACACACTTTAACCTGGGATGTGATACCCGTGGGTAAATCCTGCCAAGCCTAAAATCACCAAAACACACCAACAGAGAATAAAGGTGATACATGAACAGATACAGTACCCATTTAGTAGATTTATTAACTAGTGATGTCCTGAGATAGTCGGCAATAGGATCAGGGTTGATAAAGCCATTTTTTTATTCAATCAGGCTCAGGGTAAGAAGAGAGGCTGTCCAAAACCTTCTTGCCACAGCAGGACAACACCCAGCCTCCTCATTCCACAGACATACTGAAATACTGTAACTAGAGGGCATAAAATACAGTAGGACACCATTAAAGGAAAGGAAATGCAGAACTATTCATCCGTCATACACAACTAACATCAACTGTCTTCACTGATTGTAATTTAGGCTTTCATTAGGCTATGTGTACCCTGAGTAACTGTATCATGTAGGAACATGTACGTTTTAAAATATATAATGTTAGAAATACATGTCTGCAATGTTCCGCTTAGAAGTTTTAAGTAACATGTTGGAGAAGTTTCAGCTGAGGGTAAAATAAATGGAAGTTGTGCTGAGATAAATGTAACAATTAATCATGATATGGATTTCATGTAGGGGTGAAAGATATGGAAATATGTATCGAGACACAATATAAAGTTATCCAGCTTCAAAGATTTTTATATACCATTTATACCTTGTTAGCTACTAGCCCTTAAATGTGTCTGGACATATCAGTAAATGCAGTTGAGGGGGATGAGGCAGGTCAATGAGCAGGACAACTTGACGGCAATATTGAATTTTTAGTTTTCAGTGTGATAAAGTGCCTTGATTTGTCAGCCATTTCATTAATTCAATGGATAAACCAAAAACAGACATTCCTGTTGATATATATCAATATACCGATTTACACGCACACACTCCATTTCAACCATTTTGCCCGCTCATAATTTCAAGTGATACTGCCTATCCTTAATATTAGGGACCTGTTCTTACTCCTGTAACATTTAATAGCCCTTTAAAAGATAAAGGCCTGCTCTCTAAAAATCATTTCCTACCCGAGTTACATTTTCTTAGCCTGTGTTACAGAGCTAATCCTTCTACACTGTTTAATAGAACAGATTGAATTATTTAGATATTTTGACTAAACTAAGATAATGTATGAAGTAGTAGCTACAAACAGCTAATAATATAGTATAGAGCTTTCAGTGCCCTCAAATGCTGCATGGAATGTGTGACAGCTTCAGCAGGCCTCTGCTGTCTCATTGGCTCATGAGGAACTAAGAGGTTTTCTTCCTGCAGTACCTTAAATGAACCATGCTGTGTACATGCATGTAAGCAGAGTATATATATGTAAAACTGAGTACAGTATGTTGTCAAGAAGCTTACAGGAGTTGTGGGCGAGGGAGATGAGCTCACTCGTCTGCAGATGATGTGGTGACACCTCTTATGTTCGGGACTTTATGCAGAGCAAAGGCAATATTTTTTCTCCAGAATATTGGATTTTTATAGTGGGACTAAAGCTTTTTCCTGCCGTTAAAACACACAACACATTTCTGGACATTCCCTGACCACTTCCAAAAGCAGTTTAGTGACTGACTCTTAATGCGTCCTCGATGCCTCTTGGTGTACATTCACATTACCCAGGGTGCATTTTAATGTCAAGAGTGAACAGGGCTACAGAAGATTCCCAGATCAGTCGTATTGGAGAGGAGAGTGAATGATAGTAGAGCCTGTTTTTTTTTCTAGAGTGGAGAGTTATGGCTGGATTAAAGTATTAAATAAGTCATAACTCCTTATGCATGAAGTCTGTTTTAGCCAAAAAGATAAGATAATTATAGTTATTTATAGGCCATCTCACCTGAGGCGATTGGTGTATGTGTCCACACATGTCTTCATCTTGGCCAGCAGCATCCCTACAGAGGTCTGTCCCTCAGAGTGTTCTTCATCCTCCTCCTCCTCGTCCTGTCCTGGGTCTCCGGAGAGAGGCAGCAATAGAGGAACCAGGGCCGTGCAGGTAGAAATGGCCCTCAGCAGCTCCAGTAGCGCCCGATATAGGGGCACATGACGTGCCATATCCAGGACTGCAGAGAGAC
The DNA here is from genome assembly GCA_943590825.1 of Bovichtus diacanthus. Taxonomy (NCBI): domain Eukaryota; kingdom Metazoa; phylum Chordata; class Actinopteri; order Perciformes; family Bovichtidae; genus Bovichtus; species Bovichtus diacanthus. The sequence goes on from CALSBV010012313.1 coordinate 405,272, forward strand.
AAGAAGGATACAGAGAGTTAGATGCACAAAGAAGAAGATACTTTTTTTCTAAAACAGATCCTTATTGCACTATTACACTGTTAATATTGGTAAGCATTGTCATGATGCAGGACCCTCCTAATCAAACATTTCAGTTAGTAGCTCAGAAAGGAGGGTATGGAATATCCTTAGTGCAAGCAAAGTAACAAAAGAAACCTGACTTATTCTGGGCAAATATTGCTTTCAGTGCTGCCACTGGTGTCAGTCTCGTTTAAAAGTTGAGCCGCCCTTCAATCAGTGAGCGAGGAAGAAATGCGGAATTAACTTCGGTTTTTCTTTATGGTTTATATCGACTTTAATTGATGAAACATGTCTTGGTCACAGTAAATAATGCATGTTTGTTACTTTGCACCTGCCTAACGTTGTTTTTCATATGTTATAGGTAATTAGGAAGACCATCCATGAGTGTGCTATTCTTCTAACATATTTCATCAGCCATCAAGCGGAAGAAAGGAGTTCTGAGAGATAGTTATGCAAGGCTGTGATATATAGTACGATGATCCTGAATCATGGCTACCTACTGAAAATGATAGAAAACCCACATACAAGTGGATTATGGCAAAACACTGTAAAGAATTGTAATCCAACTCAGGCATGATTATTTGCTTATGGAAATACTTTCATCACAAGCACCTAATCTGAGAGCACAAACTTTGGGGTAATGATGTGATCTGACCTAACTAATGCATTATTGGGTTTTGAAAAAGAGATTTTTTTTCTTGAATTTTGCTTGTATTAGACAACTGAGATGCAGACAGAAAAGGGCTCGGGAGAAAGAGGGAGATACAACATTCATCAAACATCTCCAGCAGGAATTGAATCGGGAACGTGTAGAACGTGTACAGCGAGTAGAGCCAGCATATTTTCACATCAATTGAATTAAAAGGTATATTTCAAACAAACCAGAGTTGGTGATTGTTGGAAACAGTGGAAAGACTAATCAAGACCAAGGGGTTTTGTTTTTCTGTCGAGTTTGTTTTATGATGAGGACTTAACAAGGTAATAAAGCTTGTTTTAATTAATTGAAAGAGAAAAACTTGATTTCAAAAGGGGTACGGTTGTATTTTTCAGATAAATAAGGAAAATAGGTGTAAGAATATTTCCTTTTTAGACATTTTGTAACTTTATTTTGAATTTTTTATTGGACGGTACAGGTTTGGAGTCCGCTGCACGCAGCCACACGCAGAATACATGGTATGTAGATTGATGCATGAAATGCAGAACCAAAGTTCATAAAAGGCAAGTTCCGCACGAAAACTTTTAGACGTACGGCGTAAGCAACATATGATAAGGTTAGCACAACCAATTTTCAAATCGATTTTGATGTGGTCAGGATGTTTCTTGGAGTCAACTTCTGTAATTAGAAAAGCGAGCAGGTGCCAGATCGTAAGCACGCATCCAATAGGTAACTACGAAAATGGTGGATACAGTGCCGAAAACCCCTCTGCAAATATAGTGAGGGGGTTGGCTTTTCCCCGCTGGTGAGCACGGTATCCCTCGCTGAGCCGGGGAGGGGACCATGACCATGAATGTCTGTAAAACAATTGATCACAATTTAACCAATATTTGGATATTTTTCAAAGACTTCAGTCCGGACAAAGGTGATGGGCTGACTGCTCCAAAAAACGCCATCCATAGACCCTTGCTGCTAGTATAGCTAAACAACTGTGGAGTCATTCTTGCAAAGTCTGAACATATTAAGCTAATGTGAGAAGGAGAAAGGTATTTAAAAATGAGTGGTAGAAAGGCAAATGTTATTCAAGACTCTGTGTTGGGTTCATTTCAGCCATTGTTTGTCAGTTGGCATCCAGCAGAACAAATACAAAGGTCTGTTGTGACAGTGAAGTAAGCATCACAGGCTGACCATGTAAGCTGTATCATTTTCTGAGAAGGGCTGTCTAGTGTGTGGAGGTACTTGTGTGCCCACTTGCTTTCCTTGAAGTGTCAGCCTCTAAATAAACAGCTCGTGTTTGTGGCTCCCAGACTGTTTTACATTTATATTGAAATTCCCAGTTCCCTACTGTCCTTATCCCAGCATCTGCGCAACATTGACCTCCTAGGGCTTTAATCTGCTCTCAAATCCTTAAACCACTGTCCCTGGATGACACCTAGCATGGAATCCCAGTCCCTTCCAGTTACTATGGTATTACTACCTATGCAATTACTCTGAGCATTTGTGTGAGGCTCATTAGAATTCCTCCTCCTGCTCTGTGTCAATGTCAGTCTGTTTTCTTCCCTACACTATGGGTAATAAATGCCAAGCACTCTAATGAAAGAGAAAAGAATAAAATGTTAAGCGCCACCTTGCGCTTCACATATTAGCATTTGACTGAAATATCTCAAAAACAACAGGATGGATTGCCTAATATTTGTTACAGACATTCGTGGTTCTGAGAAGATGTATCCCAACGTTACGATGATCCTCTGACTAAATTTTGTGCCACAGTTTTGAATTAAATGTCTCAACAACTATTGGATGGATTGCCATGAAATTTGGAAAAAGCATCTAAATAACTTGGGCCAAGCTAAAATGCAAAAATGTTTTATTCACATCAATTTGACATAAGCCTTTTTAAGAATAGTGTCAAAAAAAGTGCCAAAGTTTGGACATGAATCATTCAAATTCAACAGGGTTGAACAGATGTGGTACAGAAACAGAAACACATCCAATTCAGATACTTTAAAAGCTCAAAACCATGGAGCAAAAGGAAACTTGTTTTGCACTAAGACATGACGACACACATCGCTTAAGTTTATCAAATGAAGCTGTTGTAGTCATGAATTTCAATTTGTTTACCTGATGACATGAGTATTTGAGTACATGTCATTAAATAAACTTTCTGCATTTCAGCATTTAAAGAATCAAAATGCTATCCTTGATCCATCATTTCGATTTAAATTATCATAGTTTCTCTGTACACCTCATCATGTACTATTATTTCCAGCTTCTAAAACAATGAACTGGTCACAAAGCTTCCGAGGTGACATAAATATATATTGTTTTTTCATGTAATCATAAAACTATGTCAACACACTTCAATGAATTAAGGTTATTTTCTTGACATTATGATATAAATAATTGGGTATGGTTTACAACTGCTTGCTGGGAGAATTGTGGAATTTCAACAACTCTCTGGTAAAAAACTACAAAAAAAAAAAAAAAAAAAAAAGATCATATGTATTGGCTTTCACTGTTCTGCCTCTGTAAATATACTGATATTTCCATGAAATTCAAGAAACTCCATCACCAATTGGAAGCCTGAACCGTGAGACAGAGCAAAGAGTAAGGAGAAAAATGATAGCCCGTTATGCTCTGAGCCACAGGACAAGTGGTAACCCAAAGAGGCTGGACATCCATCACAGCTGTGACTATCTTGGTCGTGCTGACCTGCAGTCATCGCAGCTACCAACAGCAAGCCTTCATCTGGGCTTTCTCTCTGTGATTTAGGGCCTTCTGGGTGCCGTACAGAGATGGGTGCTGCAAGTCGCCATGTTGGAAGCTCAGGCTGAACAAACAAACAAACAAACAAACAAACAAACAAACAAACAAACAAACAAACAAACAAACAAACAAACAAACAAACAAACAAACAAACAAACAAACAAACAAACAAACAAACAAACAAACAAACAAACAAACAAACAAACAAACAAACAAACAAACAAACAAACAAACAAACAAACAAACA
>CALSBV010012313.1:409099-424197 GCA_943590825.1 Bovichtus diacanthus
ACACACACACACACACACACACACACACACACACACACACACACACACACACACACACACACACACACACACACACACACACACACACACACACACACACACACACACACACACACACACACACACGTGTCCTGGTGGCTTAGTGACATTAAGAGCACATCATGTACTCCATGGTTTTTCTACATGTTTGCTATGTCCGTCTTTACTTTGTACTGTCTAATAAAAGAGCAGTAGTTCATATCCTTCAACACTTCTTTTCTCACCTGTACAAGGACAACTACATTTTAACATAGTAGTTCAAACCTGGAAATCGTACTATAATCAACCACAGAACATCCCTCACTGCCATCATATGCCAAACAGAGAAATTCTAATTAACACCCAAACTCTGTTGTCCACTCACAACTCCAGTCTTACTTTTCATCCAATTTAGTGCCTGCCCTGCAGTCCTGTAATTACATCTGACAGATTGACGTTTGGTATTTTACTGATGGTGTAAAAAGGGAACTTGTTTAGAAATGGACAACTCTGTGCTTTTAATTACTGAAGATGCCACAAGTGCCACAGCAGGGCTAAGAAGTGAGAAAACTTGTGATGTGAAAATAAGTATCCATATCATAATTTGAGAGACAATCAAAGCCAATTTTAGTGTTTCAGTTTAGGGCGGTAAGATCCCTGCTGTCACAATTTTTCCAAAAGCCCACACTACCGATGAGATTCCTTCAATTGAATGGATAAGATGTATAATACCTTAATTGCCAGGTGCTGCAATTGTGCGTGTGATAATACGAGAGACAAAAACTGATGAAAAGTTGTTTATAAAGCAAGTACCCAATACACTGCATCATGTCATTGCTGTGTGTTCAGACAGACAGTGAAGCAAGTTTTCACACAATCACAAACAAAGTGGAAAGATGCGAGTAGGTGCAAATTGAGTTGAAAAGGAAAATGAGCATTTTCCCCAGGGCTTAGACACTGGATTCAAGATTCTAAATTAACTTGATGGTCCCACAGAATGGGACATTTTTCTTGGGCTTTTCACCCATGCTGCAGCCATAAAATACGTATACAAAAAAAAAAACATACAAGAGCTGTCAAACTTGGCAAAGAGAAAAAAGCAAACCTATCAAAAGCAAAGGAAGTCACCTTTTTCCTAAAAATCCTTTAAATTAAAACAAGGATCATCCAGTGTCCATCCCTTGTAGAGGTATAAATTAATTTAAAAATCTATTTAATTTGCTACCAGCGACTCTGACCCTCCTACCAGAGGGCAATAGCTGGTACTCAGAATCTAAATTCAGTCAGTGGCTGAAGCTGAACACAAACGCACTCCAACACAGTCAGGTCTTCCGTTGTTAGCTAGCTTACAGCTAACGTCTACAGTTGGTACATTGGCTGTTTGGGGCAATAAAAACAAATGGTCCAGCGGTCAAATTTGTGTAAATGACAAAAAAAAATTGCTTTACTTTCTTTCTGAACACATTTAGTCTTGTTCAACTGTAAACTTCCCCACTCAGCACATAATCTTTATAAAAAAATCCAGTATTTCTCAGGATCTAGTTTTAGGCAAACAAGCTCTGATTTACCCTACTTGCCATGCATCACTCTGGAGACTAGCCAGTGAAGAATATCTTGACCTCAGGGGTCTATTACCCCTGAGGTCAAGATAACAGCAACACTGAAACTATAAACTATAGATCTGCCAGGTGATATTGAAAGTGGGATGTAGGCAGCGATGATGGTGTTAAAGATTTAATGTGTAATTCTGAGCCACCTGCTTCAAAGAAATAGGGCGCAGTATTTCACTTCTAAACTGGGTCCATATAATCTCTAATGTTTATATTTTAGTTGCAGTAGATTGGCATATTAATTGTATTCTAATTAATTTTTTTATGTTGTGTATAGCATTTACTCCTGTGTAATGCCTGTCAGTCAGTCAGCAGGGCAACAATACCAAAAGATGACCAAACTGCTGAAACTCAGAGAGTCTGCAGCTCCCCGTGCAGTGGCTGAACTCCAGCTAACTGAAGCTACGCTGATTCCCGGGGCTGCTGACAGATATACACTCAGAGAAACAGCCTCCTGGCAGCTGTGAGGGCGAGGCTTCTCGTTTCTGACACTTTGAATGTAACTCAACAAACAAAGTATAACAGTATAACAGACACATGGCTATAATATTTACAGTCAGGCAGTGAAGAAACAAGTAGTATTACACACTGGACGGAGCAGCTAACTGTTAGCATGCTAACTTCAGTAGATATCTCTGCAACACAACACACAGATGTCTTTGACATAATGTCAACACTGTTACCTCTTCACACTCTGTTCATAATGTTAGTTCATAGTTTTAATGTTTTGAATTTAAATTCTGGCATATTTTACACATTGAACCTTTAAGCTGGCCGATCCCGATGAACAGACAATAAGGGATGCAACAGTCTGATATCCAGTATTGAAATCAAAGAGGATGCCAACAAATATTCAACAAATGGTATCAGCTAGAGGTTATCCAATTCATTTCTGATCTATTCATGGTTGTTACTCTACCCCTGATCTATGCAGACAAAAACTACAATCAATAAGCACTGTCCAACAGCACAGAAGTGAATACATTTTTGAGATTTGAAAGCAGCTTTGTAGCGGTCATGTGCCAAACTACTTCAGACGAAAGCGTCTAAAAAACTAATTAAAATGCAAGACACACCAGAGCTGAAATAAGACACTATTGCAAAAATAAAGGGGATTACTAAACTGACAGTCCCTTGTCTTGGTGGATTCATCACAGTTCAATGAAGCATTAAAAGCCACACTATTTAGCCTGCGGTTTGATGGATTTAGACTTTTGGTAACCATTTTGTGCAGTCTGGCTGTCCCTGTCCAAAACAAAAAACATTTCTTCCAAGTGAAAAAAAAAAAAAAGCAAAAAGATTGCTTTGTTCATAGAAAAATGTGAATATTTTCTGGTATTTTTTTAGTTTTATGAAAAAAACAAGTAGATCGATCTACTTGTTCATATGAAAATCAACGGACAGAAAATATGTTATCATAGTTTCCACTTGGAAACAAATGCAGTGTGTCCTGCGTTTTGGTAGCTCTGAGGACAATAGAAAAACTTCTGGTTGTAAGACCACCTGGAAACTCTAGGGAGGGAAAAGTTGAAAAGCACTCTTCTGAATTTTGAGTTTTGTTAAACCTTAATGAAGTCAACATCAAACCAATAATTGTGATACCTGTCCAGCAGGAATGGCCCTGTTATATTGTACATACAAGGTATTATCCTGTGCTTTTTTGGCTGGAGGAGCACATTTGAGGCGCACCTGAACAGAAAATAAAACAGGATGGTGTGAGGGAGAGAGGAGGAGTGAGAGTGAGTCATAATGCTAAGAGAAATGAGCTGACGGGATCAGAGACTTGTTGACATACATTAGGAACTGCTGTCGAACTGCGCTGACCTAAGTCAGTTTTCTTCATTTATTAACCTCAACAATTCAGAACAGAGCAATACACTTGATGCCGATGTAGATAGTGATGTAGATTTCACAAAGCAAAGAAGCAGAAGGTATAGCTCAGATAGGTGTGATATGGAAATATAAAAAAAGGAGGGGGAAAGTCTGAGTGGGGGCAGTTAAAGGCAAAAGAACAGCATAGACAGCTCAGCAGGCACGGTGTCTTTGGATCTACATATCTAACTGCGTGCAGAGACCCCCACATCTTCACTGCCTTTCTCTTTGTCTTCCGCCCAACCTCAACCATCCTTTATTTCCCAGCCTCCTATTGTTGCCCCTTCCTCCTCCACTCTCCACAGGTCTGCCAGAATAACAGCAGCTGATGATGATGATGGGCTTGGCTAAACTCAGAGCCGAGTGCAGCACAGTGGGGCTGAGTTCTCCTTTTTGGATTTTTCTCTTTTTGTTTTTGTGTGTTGTTTAGGTGGTAGCTTTACGGGTGTGTACATGTGTGCTCAACCAGCCCCCACAGCAGTGGGAAAGGAGGAGACAACAGTAAGCGTGAGCAATGTCGTTTCCCCCTCCCTCCACTGTTCCTCCCGCCCTCTTATTCTCATGCTCCTTCTCCTTCATTGCCACGGCCATCAGAATCAGTCCTCCCTCTCTCGCTATCATTCTGCTTAGTTATGCAATGCACATTCCTCCCACGGAGACTAACTGGTGTTGGAGACCTACCGTAACACTGCTGTCACTGGCAGTAGATGCAGATCCATATTGCCATAGCGACTGTCTGGCGCTCGGGCTGCCACTGCCTCTCTACAGACGTCTGCTCCATGGGATTTTACAGCTTTTCCTTCACTTCTGGAATATCACCTGCCAGACTCGACTAATTCAGGGACGTGCCCATTCCTACCTAGCTCAGGCTGAGTGTCACCGAGACACTATCAGCTGATCCTACAGACATATTCATGCACAGTGTTAGCATAGTTGGCATGGGGGCTTCAGTGATTGGCAAGAGGATTTTTTGAAAGGCAATAATTGCACTGTTCCCCAGACGAGTAAAAAGCAAGCAGAAGGGATACTACTGAACAAGGGGGTGTGTAGATTTACCGATAAGCTGGGGAGTGAGGGGGAGGAGTTGTGTGGAGGAGTTAGGCAAAGCAGTAACAGGGAACTCAAGAGAGCGCAAACAGAGGATGGGAGGAACGGTGGGGAGGCGGGAGGGGGTAAATGGGGAGAAGGTATCTCTACGACCCCTCAACAGAGGCTGCTAGCGCTTTAGCAGCACAAATGCAAAGCTGCTGATGAAAAACAGACCGCAAAGACTTGTGAAATGGAACTTAATCAAAAGGAAAGTTGGGGGGTGGGGGGTTGTTGAACCTGACAGGTGGCACTATAGACTGGTGGAGTTGAGAAGTGACACAAGAAGGTTTTTACTGAAAGCGCTGCTAAGCACCGCAAAGTCATCGTGGCACTACAACCTTCTATTCCTCTCTCTCTGTCACTGACAGGCACTGGGACTGTGGCTACATAGCCGTTGTCTCCCCCCTTCTTCCACGGGTCTCCACATGTAGCATGCCTTTGAAGCCAAGTGAGGATCTAAAAAGAATGCCGGATGTTGTCTTACACCTTAGAAGCCTTAGGGTAAGCCACTTATTCTTCTTACCATAATTTTTTATTTGTCTGTCATTTTCATTATTTCTGTAATTTCAGTGAATGTGGTGACATGGATACTGCATGTTTACATGAGAGTTGAAGGGGATGAGGATGATGCCAATTCCATTCACATATAAGCCAAGAAAGATCCGGTTTACTTTTTTACTCACATTTCTTTTGAAGACAACATCATCTCCAGCTCCTTGTCCTTACTTTCCAAGACTCCTCCATAGGGAAGGTGGGAATTAGACTCACAATAACTACTTACAAGGACCTGGGGGTGGGGGGTGGTTAACCATTAACGGCATGTGAGAAGAGTTGGCATTAAAGCATGCTTATTTTGACATGGGGGAACGCCATAGAGCGTTACTGTTGGCAATTTAACATTTTGATTGTAGATAATCCAAGGATGAGGCTGAGCGAGAGCTGGCGTCCAACTCCCTGTTGTTAAGGAGCTCGGCTTCAAGCTGTGGCAGGTCATAAACACTGGTGTTCACAGACTAATCTCCTCTCCGCCCTGCATGGCCATTGTTTTGTTCGATTAATGATTGATTTCCTTCTGGTGGGAGGATTACATTGGCAGGGCTGCCCGAACCCAGAGCTGTTTAGAACTGTTTTTCGTGTGAAAACTGGTAGATTAGGAGGAGAAGGAAGACAAAATAAGCAATCCTGAACATTGAATTGCTTGATAAGTTCTGTTGTTGCTTTCTATGCATGTGTGACAACTTCTGACATAGTCTCCCATCATTTTTCTTTTATTACAGATAAATGTCTTCTTGCCAGGTTAGGTGAGCAACAGGATCATGGGCACCACAATCATCACCCTTGAGGATGTGCAGGCACTGGAGGTCAAAGAGGAGCAGGAAGAGTCCATCTTGGCCATGTTGGGCATCATTGGCACATTCCTTAACCTCTTTGTAATTGTCTTTGTTTACATCTACACCACACTGTGAAGGACCAAAGTAAAAGATAAAGGATTTCTAAAAACCTACCATCAAAAAAGACTACTACAAAAAAGGAGGAAGTGAGCAGCCAAGAAGGACAGGCCAATTAGAAAGTGACACAGAAAGAAGCTTGACATGAACATCTTCCCCAGAGAGAGGTGGAAGGAACTGGACAGACTGGATATGGCTGAAGACGAAGAAGCCATATTACCAAGTCACAGCCATGAGTCGGGGAGATAACAAAGGGTTGGAAGACATGGCAGAAACAGGGCTCTGCTGGTACCACAGTGAGCCTAGCCAGGTGGACATGAACAAGCCCCCCTGAGGCCTGATAGGAATTACAAACCTAAACTTGATCTAATTTTTTTGGACCACTGGACTCATTGAAAGGACGAGCCAAGCATGACAGTCTTGTGGACAACACAGATGCTTTTCCATTAATTTTTACTTGATTTTCAAGTTGGTGGGACTGTAATTGCTACTAGCATGGAAGGGCTTTTAACAACATGATTAAAAGCAGAAAGAGAACTTAGATCTTTACTGGGATGTTTCTCTTGAGACACTATTGGCCGCCATATTCAAATCAGGCCCAAATTGTTATACTGTTGCTTCAGTGCCCCTCTCAAAGAGTACCCTTCCCCAGAAACGTGGCTGTGTGAGCTCTGCTATACTGTCATCTCCTAAAATTCCTGCCGTTTTAAAAATGCAGTCAACCCACCAATAATAACCTTAAACAATTAAACACATTTCCATTTCGGAAACTATGTGCAACAACTTTAACATGGTGTTGAGGATGAATTTGTAGAAATGGTACTTCAAGAAAGCTCCAAAATGTTAAAATCCAAAAAACAGAGAGATATTTTTGTAGAAAACAGGTCTGTTACATCAGCAAGAAATTAAAGAACAAGATCAACTTGTCATTAAACCATGTAGCTGATTTACATGTCAAATGAAACTTGGCCTTTCTTCTTTCTTTTTCTGCATCTCTTTCTAAGTTTTGAAGTTGGTGAGTGGGAGGGGGATTGGAATATTCTCTTCATTTAATTGTTCATGTTGATTTCAGGGTAGTGTCAGCATATCCTTTTCCTGTATCAAAAAGGCTTTTTTTATAAACATTTCAATAAAGTCTAGATGTATTGTGCAATAGGGGACATTTGAACAATAAACATCAGCGCATATCAATGAGGATAGCCTCAAGCCTTATCTGTGAGAAACCCCAAGGAGACTGTGTGGAAGAAAGTTTTAGGATCATCACAGGGGTTATTTAATCACATATGCAGGAATAAGATATATGCTTTCATGTGACTGAGATGGGAATGTTAGGCTTCTCAGAACCAAACTGGAAATCAAAAGACATCTTTTTTGGTTGAATGTTCATAATCAGATAAAAAATGGTTTCCCTCTGCTGGCTGATGCTTGTTACATCCCAACTGAAAACCACAGTATGGAAGAAGCTATACAGGCTACACACTGATCTTGGAAAAGGAAGTGACGGGTGGCACCAGAGTGGCAAACATCTTCAATCCAATCCAGCATGTTTGAGAGCATTAGCCAGGGAGAAGAAGCGCACTATGGATTTTGTAATTACAACGATGATCACTGGCAGTGGCCCCCCACCTTCCACCCCACCCCCTTCCACTTGAAAGAGCCCATTTACCCATTTCAACGGTGAGGAGAAAAGCCTGTGGTAATAGAATCAACATTTCCACGGGTGAGCAGCAAAGTGGTAATGAATGATGGTGTGTATGAGTGTGTATGTAGAACTCGAGCATTTCTGTCAAACCATTATTTTCTTAACACGCTGAGAACATCTATGAAATTGCAAACAAACAATCTGAAGCCTATACTAATAAAACCCCACTGTTCACACGGACACACACTTATTCAATGGTAGGGAAGCTCTGCAAACACACAAACACATATGGCTGTCCAGCAATGAAGGGATTGCCTTCTGTGCCACATGGTCTCCATTGTATCTGGAGTGATGAATCCTTACCAACCACCCTCCAACAGGCGAGTCATGTTCAGATTACCCTCCAACATCAGGCACACTCCCACTCAACATGAATAATGGACCAAAATAGCCATTGCCTAACTGGTGTTGCCTGCTACGGCTTAGATTAACTTTAAATCATGTCCATCTTGGACGAGTAAAAAGGGGAATCGAGGTGTATAACAGAATAGATGTAATTCTAAATATAACACAAACATAAAAAATAAAAAAAAACAGTGTCAAACGAAACGTGCAAGAAATGAATTCTTCAATTAAGATATATTAGTATTGTGGTGACAATCAAAGGTATTACCTCTCACTAATGGCTTAGTTCTTGTGATGGAGTGCCAGGCGACGGTGAGAAACTGTAATGTATCCCAAAAGGCTTTGCCAAGACACAGATGATTAATGTGGAGCAGCGGCCTACGCTGGTGGGGCTGAGGAGCTCTGGGGCAGTGGGGGGGAAAGCAGCTAGAAAATAAAGGCCTGCATGCTGGTAGGCAAGGTAAGACTGAGGGGAAAATAAAGTGTGTTGGGGGTAGTTAGGAGAAATGAGGTTCCATTTGGATGGGAATTATTTCTCTAGGGGAGGAAGGGGGATTTTGATGTTGCAGTTGGTTTAATCCCATCTGGAGAGCACAAGTGTTTGGTCCCCCCACACCTACGCCAGTGTTACAGCCCAGTGTACTGTTAATTGTCATGTTCCTGTGTTTTAAGTAGGAACAGAGTATTTGTGTGCAAAGAACACTGTTCCTGAGTTTTACCAGCTCTATGTGCTGCTTTAGAGGTGTCGGGAGTAATGAAACTATTTCATAAAGGTTTTTATCTTACATCAATGTAGACTTCTACTTAGAAAGGCCATACAAAAAACATTAGGAGTGCCGGACTCGAGAACGTTGTCACATCACATTCGTAACATCAGCTACAGGTAAAATTTCTCTAATCATTAACTGACTTGTTTAAATTCTGATTGTCACCCATATATTTCTTTAAACCAGCTTTGGATTTTGGCTGATCTGTCGTGTAATCGGCAGCTCATCCCAAGAGTCTTTCCTTGCACCTTTTCAGACACTATTTAAAGCAAATGAAGCGGAGAAGTGTCCTCTGACAGCAAAAAACAAAGACATCAAAAAGTGTTAGCGGCTTGGGAACATATAAACCCGGGAAGAAAACCAAGTATATTTTGTGAGTCTGTATGATTATGGCCTTAGTGGAGTTAACAGGGTGTATTGTTGAGTAAAAAGGAGCAGGTTTATTCAGTTCTTCCTGTTCCTCAGAAGCCTCCTGAGCACCACAGATTTGAAGGAGGCAGTGTTAAGGTACAAGACTAAGAATGAAGAGGAATGGGATGGTCTTTATTGAACCTAGTGCTTTAATAGACACTGGAGAAAATGCTAAAAGCTCCACTATGTTTACCAGCTAGTCTCTAACTGTGTCAGTTTGTTTTTGGGTGCTGGGCAGATGGAGTGCAGTGTACAGAAAACCACTGTCTACTGCTGGAAACATGCGGTGAGAACGGTGAGACAGAACCCAACCGTAAATGTGCCTTAAAACCAAACTATGAGCCAAAAGAGACTAAAAAGGTCCGTAGAGCTGTGGAGTTGGTGAGGATTGGCTGTGGGTTATTCACATGCATTAGATTACATGTAGTCATTTGATTCATTGTGTATATAAAGATATTGATCAGTGGAGCTTTAAATATGTTATATTTTGGCGATCGAGTTCTTCCCCACATAAAGCTCCCATAAGTACCCACTGGTATCAACACTGCCATCATGTTGCCTTTAAAGTATTTCACAGCACATGCATTACACCTCAACCACTGTCTTTGATTACAGTCCTTATATTGCAGTCTTTAAGAGATTACATGTTGCTATATTTCTTTTACAATAAAACATCTACTCCACAGGCTTGGACCAAGCCTTGAGCCGCTGCTTGAGACTAGCCTCATTACAGAGGCTGAAGTTTAGCATTGTCCATGTAGTACTGGAAGGGCACTCGTCTCATTTTGTTAACGAAATGGAAAAACTATGTGTGTCTCCAGCCGTGACAAGGATCCACGCCAAAATGTAATGGGTTCTTCATTCAAACATATGTATATACATAAACATATGTTTGCCACGTTTGCAATGACATTTGATTTTAATTATCAGCCGAATTATGCAAAGATTGGTCAGTCTCTACTGAAAATCTTATATCAAATGTAAAACTAACTAAGAAAAAATATGAATGTGTGTGTGCTTAAAATCAAAGCCAACATCATGTAGTGCCTCTTTTTCTGACTAGACATGCATAATGCAACAAATGCAGATGATCTCTTGACCATGTACATGAACACATGAACACACACTAGAATAAACATAAGCTCAATATAGACATCATCTATTCACCCACTAGCAATTCTTTTGGCTTGAGAGAAGCAGGCGGGCTGTAAGGTCCACCAGTTGTTCATTGCAGGCAGCTCTTCTTGACATTTATTGATAGCTCAGAGCTCCTGGAAAACTGGCCCTTATAGAGAAGGTAGTCCTAGAGCTCCCAGCTTTCATTTGACTGGATGCACTAAATGACTAAAATGAGCTATATGCGATGGACTAGTTAGCTCAGTATTATGCCATTTGCTATAGAGTGGCAAATGCATAGATTTTTAAGGAAAATGTGTCATCGTTAAGGCTAAGCTTCAACAAAGCATGTGGTACATAATCTAACAAGGGGCTATAAACTTTATATTGCACACACACGCATGCAAGCGTGTGTCAGAGGCATTTACAAGATAATGAGGACCAATTACAACACTCACAATGCTTCTTTTCAGCTGTTATTTAATTATGAGACCTGGGGTGCATTAGCACACACCAACATGCACACACAGAAATACTAATGCAAATAGAACCAGGCCAGCAGTATCAGGCACAAAGAGGTAGCACACATTCAGCTGTAACTGGCTCTGGGCTGACAAGCCGCAGCAACACAACAGCGTGACCACATCCGCTAACGGATGCTATTGGACGTCTCTGTAGGTTTTATTTCACAAAATACCACGCCAGTCCATGCCATTACGTTACTGGTGATAGAAATGAGGATGTGTGTGTGTGTAAAACTTTGCATGTTTATCTGTACTGTTACGGTACAGACACCCGGAGCGGCCGTCCTTTAAATGAAGACATCTCTATGCGTGTCGGCCGGTCTGAACTTCGACTTTCTTCCAAAGCTTTCATCAACCCTGGGGGATACACATGAACTGGAGCTTTGATGTTGTTGAGGTCATAATATTTCATGAGAGCTTTTGCACTCATGATGCGACTGTAGAGTTGCTACCGTAAACACGTACATCGACTCACTTCGGAACCCAAGAAGCAGCTGCACAAGCACATCATGAACAGGCACCGCACTAGTCATGTGCGATACCCTTGGTTAACGCCTGCTCTAAGCTGTAAAAGTGCAAATAGGCGCAAATCAAAATCCACACAACAGAGCGGCTACATCAGCTAAAGGCCACTATGGGACGTCTTTAAAAAGTGCGCCTGTCCAAGCCATTACGTTACCGGAGATAGAAAGGAGGATGTGTATGTTTGTGCGTGTTAAACACGTTGCACGTTTATCCGTTCCGTTACATGTGCCCGGAGCGGCCAAAAAGGTGCGCCGCCCTTTCAATGAAGGCGTAGCGTTGCTACCATAAACGTGTGCATAGACTCGTTTTGAAACCCAAGAAGCGACGGCAGGAGCACATCCTGGACGGGCGCGGCACTAGCTCCAATAATTGCTTAAACACAGACATAAAACAACTGAGGCAATTTGTACTTCATAATATGATGCAATTCAATATTATAACATAACTAACTGCAGTTTCAAAAATGATCTTTTTGCAGACCTTGATTGATTCTCTGGGAAGAAGGCAAATAACTACCATAGCATTACTGCATTTACTACTTTAAAACAGTGAATTTATCGTAGGTCACTTTTAAATATGTTACCATTTTATATGGTGAGGTTTACACAACAATAATGCTTAATTTAAAAAGGTTGAGTTCACTTAATCTTGAGATTAAGTTAAGAAGTTTTACTCGTTGAGAGCCAGTCAAAGTTCATTATTGACTTTGGAAATAGCAGTTTGTCTTAACTCAAGGTCCACTTACTAGCTTTTTTGAAAAGCTTTCAACCACATTTCTCTGTCTTTATTAGCGTAGATGAGATGAGGTTGAATGCTTCAGAAAAAGCTAGTAAGTGGACGTTGGGTTATTTTACTTTATTGTTTACATTTTTACATTTAAATCCTACTGAAGTTCTTTATGCTTGAAAAAAATAAACCAACAAACAATGTTTTTGTTGTTGTTGTCATACTGCACACTGTCACACAAGTGGAGAGTGCCACTGCAGCCAGGCTAAAAAGGTCAGTCCAACACTCATAACCAATAAGTCCATGTGGAACCGAGGCAGCATATACAGTAAGCAATGGACTGACCAGACCAGTGCTGAAGCCCACTGTGTACTGAGAGCTTGATGGATGCTCATCACTCGACCAGAGGTCTAACTGACTGAGGGAACAACATCACTTACGTCTACACAACATTTAGCCCATAGTTTTAAAGCCCATCATGTTATACTGCACTGCTCTTAACAAAGAGGCCACGCTCCTACATCACTCTGAGAAAACATTACAATCCACTTTGATCCAATTTGCCAACAATAATTACAACAAAACTATGACATGAGAAAAACATGCAGTGGAAAGACTAGTCAAAACAGAAATGATGATTGGATGGCATCTCTGGCAAGCCTGGACTCATTACACTTATACTACTGGGACTTCAGTGTGATTTAACAGCAAGACATGCACAACTGCTCAGTTTCAGTGCTGTAGCTCCATCTGCTGTTTCATTTAGCAAAAATCCTCCATCTCTAGCAAACACACAGGAACATACACAGACAACTTCCCCTATAATTCAGAGGTAGACTGCAGTAACTCTAGCCCACAGTTATCAGTGACATCAAAGACAAGAGTCATCGAAATCCACTATCTCAGCATCAAAGGCCACCAACTGGCCGCGCTTCACATCAGGACCAGAAATCCACAGACAAGAAAATTCAGACAATTTCAGCAACAGAACAATATCAGTGGGTCAAATCATCTGATAAGATGAGAAAAACAGACCCCATGAAATTGTGCACAAACATAGGTGTGTGCATGTTGCTGCCATGTTAATGACCAGGACTTTCTTCTGAGTGTTTTCTTCTGAGCACCAATTATCCATTGTTCTCAATGAGGAGAGTGTATGCTGCCGCAAGCAGCCTAGTGAGTGTTTTGCCTTTTTTGTGCGGCCGCTCCGAGCTATTCTAGTTGAAATTCACAAAAGCAAAGATGTCACTGTAGAAAATGTAGGAGAAGCTTGGCCCTGTCTGTCTATCCTGAGCTTTGCATGTCAGACAGAAACAATCGTAGCAAAAAACGAAAAGAAAGCATCCTCCTGATCATGGTGAAAAACACACATTTCTCCAAAGCCAACCAGTGTCACCCAATGTAAAATGTGGGGTACAAACTGTTAGCGGTTGCTGGTGTTCTCAGCCTTGCTTGATGTCACAATGCTACGTCTTACACTTTGTGTCTTACCCTTTATTTGTAAAAACAGGGAGCCTACCTGAGTCGTTGCGTAGGTAAGAGGACATGGCAGGGATGAGGCAGGACTGGCTCAACAGCTCCTGCAGCACTGCTGGCAGTGCTAAGCTGTTGTGGGCTCTGCTGTCTGCTGAAGATGCATCAGCACTGTGGCAGCTGCTGGAGCCTGCTGGGTTGATGTAGCTTGCCAAGACCTAGAGAACAAAACAATATAAACATACTGCAAGACCAATTACGAGTAAAACGTGTCCACCTCGTTTAAATCGACTCATGTAGGTACAGACTTTAAATAACCTGCACTGGAGCAGGACCAAACTGGGATAATCTCTGTCTTTGACCATGCTAAGTCTACCATGTATACTGCCAACTCCCTCTTCAAGAAAAAGTTATCTTTATCTTAATTAGGACATTTTAGATACTTTTATTCAGGAGGCACACGCAGCAGATTTGGTAAACGTCTAACCCATATCAAGGGCTCTGTTCATTGTTTCTCAAGTTATGGCATGCCACAGGTTTACTAACAGTTTGAGGATCTTGCAGGTGATTACTTTCTAAAGTTTGGGGGTGAGCACTACCAGAGAGGCAGATGTCAGGGCCACAAAGCCCCAAAGAGCAGGACAGCTTGCTGCAGAGCAAGATTAACAGGGAAGTATAGACACAAAACAACTAACATAATAATAACCTTATAACAACCTGATAGTCCTTGGTAAAGCTAAAGGCATACAAACACTTATCTAAAGCCACAACATTTCTAAATATGGCTTTAAAAATGGTGCGACATTGATGGGTAGACTTACCTGCAGTAGACAGGTGACGTGTTCCTCTTCTAGCCGTTGTTTGGTGAGGGCCTGCTCCACGTCCCAGCCTGAGGCTGTGGATCCAGTACCAAAACCAGTCCCTTTAGCCCAGTACAGCTGCTGCTCCTCACTGGTCCCCCCACCGTGACAACTGGATATCTGCGGCTGTCAACACAGACAACGTACAAGCTTAGAAGGAGGGGTTTGGCTTGGGGAGTTCCCACCACTGTTTTTAAGTAAAGTGCTTGCCAATGTATTAACATTGTGGCTGTGTAATAATGTAAAGGTTGCATTTGACTGTTCAGTTCAATTCAGCAATGTAACACTGGCAACAGATATATGGTATATGTTCTCTGGCCATGAATAACTTTCTTTAGAAAATTCAGGGGTAGATCAAGTCAACATTATATGCCACAGAAGTGGTGGACATCACCTGAAAGCTGAGAACCTGAAGAGATTTGAGATTCACCTCAGCACTCAAATAATGTCAAATAAAAATGAATGAATTCAAATAAAATGTGAAAGTGCATAAGATGAAGTCGAGAACAATATGATAAAGGTCTATGATGGCCATTCCCATGTTCTATATATATATATATAATGTATATATATATAATGTATATATATATGTATATATAATATATATATAAT
>CALSBV010012313.1:479197-504996 GCA_943590825.1 Bovichtus diacanthus
TATATATATATATATATATATATATATATATATACATACACATGTACACAAAAATTTGTGTTTCTGTACTTTGTCTTTTCTTCTATTTTTTTGTTGGAGGTAAGGGCCAAATCAAACACATTCATGAATTTCTGAGGTAAATCTGACAAGTCTTTGCTTTACCTTTAAGGACAGCTAAAGGTTAGGGAACAAGGATGGACAATTGAAAGTCTTCATGAATATCAGAACTGTTTGTGTGTGTGAATTGTGGGCACAATACCTCAGACACACTGGTGCTGGCGTTGGGGTTGCGGGGGGCGTGGTGGCTGAGAGCCGACAGACAGGCCAGGATGAGGTGGATGGCCCCAATCTCCAGAGCCATGCGGCGGAGCAGAACACCGTCATCAGTGGTCAGAGGAGTGGTGCTGAACAATGCTCGCAGCACGTGGAACGGCAGCGTGGGCAACACGTTGGCTGATGGAGACTGCAGTATATGACCTAAGAGGATGCCAAAGCAGACAGTTGATTCACAAGACGAAGAGCATTTTGTTCTGGATTGGGTTTAAGAGAGATTTACTGGTCATTTTATGACAATGTGAAGCTGCTATACAATTGTTTTTGTAATGACCCATGCTGTGACACAACCAGTTATGAAGTGTGTATCTCTAATGGATTGAACAGACTTGATCTTAATAAATAAATGTACCGTTTTAACACTGCATCATTTTAGGAATCATTGTTAAGGAAAAACCCGTTAAGTGAATAATGACACAATGGTTATTCCGTATGTGCCTCTCTAGCTGCGGCCTGATGTGCTGTGTGACCTGTATCACTAAACACTCTGACATCAATAACTAACAATGTCTCTCATTTCAACTGACTGCAAACCAAGTCAGTATCAGTCACACATGTTCATATAAGATTCTTTTCAGACCATCTCATCAATCAGTTCAGATAATACGAGCAAATGTAGGGGCTGTTACAAAGGTAAAATATAAAAGACATTAATATTCAAGACAAGCGCTTTAAACACATGAAACACAAGAACAGAGGATGAGTACTTTGTTCAAGTGTGAAACCTCCAATTCTTTGTACCGCACACACGGTGGGATCTTATTGAGTGCGAGTGTTGGCAGCTGTGTAGTGCTTTCAGACTTACTGCCCTCTCCATCGTCTGTGACGCCCAGCACCAGGCGCAGCAGGCATTGGGCATGCTTCCTCTCCTTCAGCAGCACCTCTGCATACCCTGGCAGGCGCAGGAAGAGGCCGAAAGCCGCCAGTGAGTGGGCAGGGATGGGCGACATGGTCTGCACTGAGGATGATGATGACGAAGATGACTGAGACTGCTGCTTGTTTATGGGCGGGGGCTCGGCGGCAATGGACTCAGGCGCCTCGTACACCAGCTCGCCCGACTGCTCGATGGTTACCCACTCAAATTGGTCACTGTCCTTGGGCTTCTCCTGCGTGGCGGAGGGCACCACTGGGGCACTCACCTGTGAACAACCATCCAGGAGAGTAGAAGGTAACTTCAGCAAAGGTGAGTTATTTTCAAGACAATGTTGACAGGTGAATTTAGGAGCGCAGGAATTCTGCAGTGTCATGATGTAGCCAATTCAAGCTCGAGTGAGAGAAGGCTGTCCTCTCTACATCCATGAAAAATACAAAGCCTTTCAATTTCATATGTAAAAAACAATTAGTCGACCTCATATCCACCAGAAACTGCTCTACCTCAGACCTCTCTGTAACCCCGCTTCACATCTCTGATCACTTCTTCATTTCCTTTCCCAATCTAACAAACCTAACTTCCTGAATACTGTACCTCTCCGCTGTAACCCTCTATCCCTCTTCTGTTGCCTCAGCTGTCCTCTCGGCCCCTCCCTCACCTGACTCCTTCTCACTCATGATTGCCAACTCTACCACAGACTCTCTCCGCTCTACTCTGTCCTCCTCTCTGGACTCTCTTTGTCCTCTCACTTTGCAGAAGGTTCACCAGTCCCCTCCAGCTCCGTGGTTGGATGACTCGGTGTGTACTGACAGAACCATCCTACGGGCAGCTGAAAGAATATGGTTGAAATCAAAACACTCTGACAACATCATTGCCTTTCAAACTCTTCTCTCCTCTTTCTCTTCCTCTATTTCTAAAGCAAAATGCTCTTTCTTCCAACAAAAAATCCAATCCTCTTTCTCTAACGCCAAAAAACTCTACTCTATCTTCTCCACCCTCCTTGATCCTCGCAGTCCCCCACCTCCTTCCTCCCTCCTACCCTCTCACTTTGTCAACTACTTTATAAAGAAAATAGATGACATACGCTCTTCCTTTTCCAACTTACCGAGTGTCCCCTACTGCTCACCATCCACATCACTTCCCTCCGCTTTAACTTGTTTCTCCCCCCTCTCTCCAAATGAAGTTCTAGACCTTGTTACCTCTGCCCGTCCTACCACCTGCCCTCTGGATCCCATCCCCTCTCACCTTCTCCAGTCTATCGCTCCTGACCTTCCTTTTCTCAGCCATCTCATCAACACCTCCTCAACAACTGGCTGCTTTCCAAACAATCTTAAAGAGGCAAGAGTGAACCCTCTCCTAAAGAAACCCACACTCAACTCTTCTGAAGTGAACAACTACAGACCTGTCTCTCTTTTTTCATTTCTTTCCAAAACACTTGAATGAGCAGTCTTCAATCAACTCTCATCTTCACCAGAACAACCTTCTTGATCGACACCAATCTGGTTTCAAGGAAGGCCACTCAACTGAGACTGCCCTCCCCGCTGTCACTGAGGAACTTCACACTGCTAGATCAGCCTCCCTGTCCTCTGTTGTCGTCCTTCTGGACCTCTCAGCTGCGAGGTACAAGGTAACTTGGAGAGAACTCTGTCGGACCCTTGTTAACTCACCACTGGGGTTCCTCAGGGCTCAGTCCTGAGACTGCCCAACTGGTCTTTAACCTCCCCAAATTCTCCCAGACTACATCGCTCTTGCGCTCCCTTCACTGGTTACCAGTGGCTGCCCGAATCTGCTTCAAGACACTGGTGCTGGCCTACTGTGCTGTGAATGGATCTGCCCCTTCCTACATCCAAGGCCATGGTCAAACCCCACACCCCAGCTCGCTCACTTCACTCTCTAAGGGCCAATCGGCTCGCTACTCCCTCCCTGCGAGTGGGACCCAGATACCTCTCAACAAAAAAAAGCCTGTTTGCTATCCTTGCTCCAAAACGGTGGAGCGAGCTCCCCATTGATATCAGGTCAGTAGAAAGTCTTCACACCTTCCGTCACAGACTGAAAGCCCACCTGTTTCGACAGCACATTAAATTTCAATCTTATTTTCTGTATGTAGCACTAACACCAATCAAATTGGTTTGGCTTATTTGTAGCTATTGTACTTAAAATTATTTCACCAATTTCAAGCCAATGCACTTGCAAGATTGTTTAGAGTTGTATCCTCATGATTGTTTGCATTTATTGTAAGTCACTTTGGACCAAAACGTCAGCTAAATGGAATGGAATTAACGAATAATCTGCAAATTTTCATGATTATCAGTCGTCAGAAAATAAAAATAAAAACAATCTCCTGAAATTTCTATTCCATTTGAGCACATTTGGAAAATGATGTGCAAATAATGTGTTCTTCACTAATACATTTGTAGCATGCTTACTTTGAACAAGTACAACAAAAACAATGGCGTAAACAGCCAAATAATTCAAAGAAATAAAAAAAAAAATCTCATGCTTTTTGTCTTCGAACTGACAGGGTTGAGGAGGCCTCCATTTGAGCAATTGACTTCTGGTTTGTGTGGTTAAAAATGTTATTCTACCGTGTATAAATTAAAAACACACCACATTACTATATTTTTGTCCAAAACAGTAACTACTGTAGGTCAATACAGTTTATTGCACAATAAATAGAAGTACACTTTATTGTGCTTAGTTTCTAAAAACAGATGTTGGGAGCTGTTTTAGAACATGCTTTGGGATTGTTTGCCCTACTTCACTGTCCATGCATAGGCCTGTGTCTGTGGCAGGCTTTGAGTCGTACCTGCTGAATGACATCAGGGTAGAGCATAGGCAGCCTCTCTGCGATGAGGGCCAGGCCACCCATGCCTGCAAAGACCTGCAGCGGTGACTGGATGGGGTTGGTCTCCAGCAGAGACTCGTCAGTGGCGGCGTCCAGACATTCTTCACCCGGCGTCATTGGTTCATCCTCAGGACAGCTGTTCAGCATGTCACAGTGATCCACTGCAAGGAGAGCAAAGAGAGGACCTGTTGTATGTTCACGCACTGTCTGACATCTGGGACACTTGTCAGCACTGTATAACCTAAAGTCTACTGTGAGGAGATTCCCATCACTTTCTTTCAGCATTTGTTTTAATGTAGAACTTAGTCCGTCATATATGCAATATATACCATCTACTACTGGGACGTGGAACAGGTGGAAACAAGAGAAAAAGGTGTGGTTGCGGTAAAGTGGCAATAATTTAACACGCCACCCCTTAGACTCTATTTTATTATTTTATGCATATATTATTTATGCACATAGTAAAGTACAACTCAAAAGCTCAAATTATTTAAGGCACTTTTATATAGACTTCAGCATTCAGCTGTGGGGTTTAGCACGAGCTATCAGTCTATTACTCTTTCATTTCTCAAAAAACCAAACAGAGCAGGAGGAGGAGACCATGGTCACCACAGACCATCTCCATCACTGGCTCTCATTTATCAACAGGCCTTAATGTTTGCACTTGAGGGTAACCTACCCTTGGATGAGCCATGTGTCGATCCAAGAGAAGAAGATGAAACACCCTCCTAATGCCCTTGTTTACACTTAATAATATTGCACTGAATACAAAGTCAGACGGTCAAAATGAAACAAAGGGTGAAAGGCAAGACACACACCCCACCGCCACCATTTTATCGTGTTGGCACGGCCTTTCCGTTTTATGATTAGACAAAGCTCTGGACGATTGATAGGTCATCTAAAAGCCACTCATCATTTCTTACGGAGGAGAGAATCAGGAAGATGATTCATTGCTCTGCACATCTCTCAGGGGGATTTTTTTTTCTTTTCTACCCAACCTTTCTCTCTCTCCCTCTGTCTCTCTAGCTGCAGTCACAGAGAAAGGCGAGACGCAATGAATCGCAGAAATTGAGATAACAGGCTAAACAACTGGAACAGCTTTACAAAACATATTCAGCCAACAGTAAAAATTCACTTAGAAAATTAAATCTCTGATGCAATGTCTGGATGAGGGAGAGACTCCACTGGGCCACTTGTCCTTGTTATTTGCTAGTGTTTCTGTGCTGCTGGGTGTCTGATCTGAATTCAGCAGCAACAGAGAGGAAGGACACATTTAAATAAAGATAATGACTGACCATATCAAGTGGTCTGGGCACATTTAACAATGCAGTAGTTTATAGAGTTCATTTGAAGGGAAGTGGCCAATCTCTACTTGCTCATTTTGGGAATGTCAAGGTTGAAGAAAAACATGGGGTTGCCAGGCTGCTTCCTTCCTGCATCCTGTAAAATGGGAAGATATAACTGAACATAAACGGGATCTTATTTAATTTCCCGTAGAGCTCAAAGATCGGTATTGGGGCAGATCAAGGCATATTTTAACTGATTGGCATTGGCTAAATTGAGCCTCTTGAAACTTTCATGCACAGCAACGCAAGGAGTCCATGGTACGTGTCCACAGGATCATAATTGAAACAGATCTTCCCCGGGCGTCCAGGGTACGCACCCAATTTTTCTTCCAAAAAAGCTACCTCGTGAACAGCAGATCCGTGTTACTTTATGATGCGTTAAATTTTGTATTGGGCAAAGGTATAATAATGTTTTCATGATGTGTGATTTATTGACTGTTGACTGTCGTACAGCGCCCTCTGTTGGCGGAATGTGCAACTGCGCCGTTAAGCACACAGAGCTGCACAGTTCGTAGTTAAGAGGGATAGTGAGAGGCATCGGACAAACTAATGCAAAGTGGATTTAACCCCATCCAAGTGGTGCGAGTTGTGTGCGTCTCTGATGTACAGTGAGTAAACCCAGTTACTTAACACTGAACGGGACATTTATTAAGCCTTTTTACGGCATTTTAGTTTGTGTAATTAAGGCTGTTTTACAGAAGCCGGGCTAAGCTACATATGCTAATGTTTGCTCATGCCGATGCTAGTTTAGCTTCTCCTTTCTTTGACAATGTTGGCATTCTGATATGTTTAAATGACATGCAAGTCTGTTTGTATCGCAACTTAAAAGGAGCAGTATGTGTGATTTCTTTCCTGTGCATGTGTAACCGTTTTATTATAACTTTACTGTTTATTTCTTGATTAGGCTTATGATCATGGGAAATTGATTCCTAATGCTTATAATAACTTATTGAAGTTAAATATACCTGGTTACTGAGCCCTGACCCAAGTGCAACTCCATTAAGTCTTGATGCAGGAGGAGAGTAATAGCCACTGGATTGGATTTTTAATGCAGCACAACTCATTTAGAATGCAACCGCGTAGTAAGCCCTAAACCCCCTTCCTATTCACATCGGTTAAAGGGGGGAGGAAGAGATGAGCTTTAATAAAAACAAAAACATTTTTTTAATGTAAATAGCCCATTTGGGATATTGATTTTGTTTTATTTATTTAGTTTTGTTCTTTTTTTTTTTAATTTTTCACATGGTTTGTATATGCAAGAGCGAATGATGCATGTAAAACAGTCGTGTCTTGTAATCCCATGTGGGACACAGAAATAAAGAAATGTATGAATGTCCTGTAGAGCGGGTTTTTGGTACCTTTCTCCGTGCGCAGCCTTTTGAAGGAGTCTGTTTTTGAAAGGCCAGGGTCAGAGATAACCTTGGAGCCCAGTTTGACTGTCAGGTTGATAGACTGGTAGCCCTGTGGAAGTTTGCGGTCGTACAGGAGTGTCAGTAGCTGGGCCAGGGTCATCTCAGATGGGAGGGGCTGACCTGAAGGGGAAGACAGGGAAAAGGCAACAATTGACTTCATTAAGACATGAGCTTTGGCTGATTAGTTTTAGTTTTTGACTTCAACATCTTGATGTCCTGCTGCCAGATGTAAGTAGGAATGTGAACCTTGCACTTATACGTATATTACGTATATATAGTACCTGGAAGCAGCTTGTGGTAGAGGTGGAAGACAGGCACGCTGATGGTTTTGGCTGAAGGATCCACACCAGACGAAGCAGTCAACTTGTCACTCATCACACGACCCCTCCTTGATGGAGGTCTGGGAGGGGTTGAAAGAGCTCGCTTGGACTGGGACTTCAAGCCTGATGTCAGACACAGACAACATGGAAGCATCACAGGCCTGTTAGTCTTGTTCTCATCAATAGAATTACAATAAGATTTGTTTTTGATCAAAATACAGACTTCAATATTGAAAGCTATTAACAGCCTATTTAATGTGGCAGTATTACATATCTATAAAGCTCATCTTTGTATTGCCATGTGCTTATCAGGCATCTGAAACAGATCATAGGACAGATAGCACACAGGCACGCACTTTTTCCACCCATCTATTTAGTGTTTCCTGTTTGTGAGTAAATAATTCCCTTTTCAATCTGATAGGGATGTACCCTGTGTGATAAGATACAGCGGTCTGCGGGGGTTGGCTAATTAGCAGGTGGCTGGGTTGCCATTGTACAAGTGGTAATTATGGAACACATTCAAGTACCTGAGGCCACAACAACACTGTAGTTGTCCTGGAATCCGCTGTCTGCCTTCATCTTTTCCTTTTCCTCATGATTCTTCTTCTCCTTGTCCTCCTTCTGCTCATTGATCAGCTTGGCTGTAATGCTGGGTGTGTCTGTTTGGATGTATAGAAGACAGAATGATATCAAATGAGTAATCTAAAATATTCTTTTTGACAAATTGTAGCGTTAAACTCAGGTTTGATGTTATATGGTTATAACTATGGTTATATTCATGTATATTGAAATTGTATCCAAAAATCAACCAAACAAAATTCCAAATCTGAAAATTTTACTTACAAAACATCATACAAATCAAATGTGACACAAATATGTTGCAGCAGGGGCAATTAACTCTGTGGCTGCCATGGCTGAACTTTGTCTTCTATACATTACAGGTCATTTAACAGTGACTAACTACAGAGACAGTCCTCTGAAGCAACTCAGGGTTAAGTGTCTTGCTCAGGAGCTCAATGGTGGCAGCCTGGTATTGAACTCACAACCTTCTGGTGTTCTATTTGAAAGCCTGACTACTAGACCACCACCACCACCACCCACGCCTCATGACAAAGTCAACAAGACTTGGTGGAAAGCTTGTATACGACTGGACCGTAGATGGTCAACGTGCCAAATTGTGCCCAAATTGTTAGAGGGATGTCAGCTGTAATGAAACTGAAACTTACAACTTGATAACTTTACTGCTAATCTCTTCTCTCCCCCGTCTCTCTCTCGACTACGCAAATGCTATGCACTGAGCTATTTCTTAAAGCAGCTACGTGACTCTTAGAACATAGGCATCAAACTGTGTCAACACCCTACATGTTTGAAATGCATAGAGGAAAATATTGCTGCTGGCCTAGGATACTGGTTCACTGGTTACTGGTTACGTCTTCAATGTAGCCAAAGTGTAAGAGGCACACTCATACAACCTTGTAACACCAGTAAAACCATGTTCAGGAAGAAGCTGTGAAATGTGTTGGCTCCATGTCAGAAGCTCGTCACAAGACATTAACTTCCGAATGGTGTCTAAAACAACAAAAGGATCACAAGCCTTACTGGTGAGCGGAATACAAGCAGCGTGTTTCCAGTTCAACACTGCGAGTGTTTTGGTGTGTTTGTGCAGGACACTGAGCTACACGCCGCAGACGGGGGCAAAGCAATATTGAGCCATGCTGCATAGTGTGAAAAATGACACTGTTAACACCTGCACAGAAAGATTTAGACATTCCCTGATGCAATCTGCCAATATCTTTCTGGTACACAAGTTTACTCCGTTAAGCTAATCAAACTCAACATTAAAAATAATATAATACATTCATTAAAAATAAAAGCCCTCCAGTAAAGGGAGGGATTATGCCGTTTGAACTGCAGGAAGGCTTTAATGTGAAACTTCTATGCAGGAAGTTATGAGTATCATGCGCAGTCTTAACAGCAATCAATCAGATATCTTCAACAAATAATCAGGGAATGACGAGAGTATTTCTGTTACAACAGATTGGCGAGTACAACATGACTGTTGATGATGGAATTAATGTGCCTGCAAGGCTTACAGATCCCTCCTGCACCGTGCACTCCTCTTGTTCTGTGTGTTGTTGTGTATGGCAGCGTGTTCTCGTAAAAGGTGGAAGTTTTCCGTTTTAAAACATACCAGACACCCGGTCCAGGACTTCAGCCAGCGTGGTGGAGATGGGCAGATGGAGGGTGCGATACTTGTGGCCTGCTCCATACATGGGATGCTGGATCATGTGACTGGTGGCATTGATGCGTCCTTTGTATAACTGAGAAGAAAAAAAGGGACAAAATGGTTTTGTGTCTGCATGTTATACAAATACAACAATCAGGTTAGCCACAGTAAATTTCAGCAACTAAACAGTATTGAGGGTTTTTAACATTTAAATATATGGGAGCAATATTGGGTCTTATTTTATTTTTAATTAAATATGGACCAGTCAATTGTTTTTGAAAGGTTGAGAGAGAGGTCTAAGCTAACGCATCATCACTGAGCATCAACCAAACAGATTGGTGAATGCAATGCTCTTGTCAAGAAATGGGTTCGTAACAGTAATGAAAACAAGACTAATATCCTGGATTGGACCACGATTGCAGCCCTGTAAGGCTCCATGTTGCCAGAATTGACTGAACACACATTTTTCTCTCCTGTGTGGGAAGGAGACGGAGCAGATATTCAACAACAGAGAAAGTTACCCACTGGACAAGGAGACTGTAGGAAGACTGTGACCTTCTCATCCTCCAGCATGAGCTGCAAGAAAAGCCTTCGAATGAAGCCCGAGATGTTTCCAGAGATAGGCACGTTGCCTCGCTGGGGTGCAGACTGGAAGAGCTCACAGAGAACCTGTAGCCAGAAAACATCTTAAAATCAATACAGAAACCAATAAATACATCCAAATGAAAATAGTTTGTCCTTGAAACCACCAAGACCTTAACAGGGTTCCGAAATGACCGGGCCTATTTTAAATAGATGATTAATAGTATAATTAGTGATAATAGTCATCATTATGGCTTTGTTGGGTAGAAAAACAAGTCTTAAATATGTGTCTGAAATTTTAAAACAAAACAAAATTTCTGGGCATTATCCTAACAGAGTGGAATATAACAGCAGACCTGAGCCATGAGCCGCTGGTTGTTAGGGTGACAGGAGATGCACTGGAGAAAGAAGGCCACAGTGGCATTTTCCAGAGCAGTCCTCTGCTGGGTGGTGAGTCCTCCTGCCTGCCCAGAAGAGGCGAGGGAGAAGCGTGACCCTGAAGCCTGAGGCTGGGATGGAGGGGGACCTGCTGCAGATCCAGAGCCTAGTGGCTGACAGCCTGCATTGGCACCAGCACTAGCACTGGAATGGCACAGCAGGAAGAGCAGTGCCGTCCAGAGCGGGTTTACATCTGGTCCTCCTAACCAGTCTTTCATGGCGTGACTGTTGCCTACTTCAGTGAGGAAGCGCAGCACCGGAGCGGCCAGCTCTGCGGCCAGAGGTTGCCGAAAGTGTGAAGATGAGGAGGATGAGTGGTAGTGGTGATGGTGATGTCGTCTCTCGGCCTGAGCAGCGGGCAGAGGCAAGTCGGCGCTGGCCAGAAGGCCGACACAGAACTGGGCCAGGCTGCGAACCAGCAGTGAGGGTAAGCCCGAGTCCAGCAGCTGCTCTATGGCTCCTGGAGACTGGGAGGCAGCTGCCAGCGTCGTCAACTGGGATTCGGACAGATTAATGGGAGGTCTCGCGTGCTTTGAGTCGTCGGTAAGTCCTGCAGAGTTGGTCTTGGCGTCGTGCTGCTTTTTGCCGTCGTCAGTCATGGCGAGGCGGTGGTGCTGGGCTTGAGAGTGACTGGCGCTGGGCACTGAGACAATCCCCATCCAGGACATGAGCAGGGAGAAGTAGCTGGGGTGAATGTGACACATGGAGCACAGCAGGCTGTCCACAGCCTTCTTCAGCACAATGTTGCACGGCAACGACATAGACCAGTTATACAGCAGCCTGGAGGAGGAGAAAAAGAACGGAATCAATCATCAGTCATTTATCTATGTTGATGTAGTGAATGACTATCGTTATTATAAGTAAGAAGGTTAATACACAGTGCAATTAATTTACATGCATTCTTCAACATATTATATTTAATTTAAACTGTAAAAGTAAGGTTGAATACAGGGGATTAAGATCTGAAATGCTTGTGTTGACAATTATATGAACCAGTAAAAAAAACAACACAATTGCTTTAGCTCAATATTTAAATGCAACCTTGAAATGCATTTAAAAGTCTCAGCAACAGCTGGGCAAATTGGCAAGAGGTTGTAAACAAGTAAAAATGGGCTCATTTAGTGTCTTTGTGCATAAGAGATTATAAATGATACATTTAATGCAGTGCTCTTTACAAGGTGAACAACACATGCATTAATCTCTCCCTGTGTGTATGTATCCTTATGCTCCTGATGCTTATTTAGACTCGAGTTGTGTTGGAAGTGTTACAGAAATGTTACTCGAACAAATATAGCAAGATTGTATGTAAAATTGCCATCACATTTAGCGAGATCTGAAAGGGGAGACTATAATGTGAGAGTGAGCATATTTTGACTTAATTTCCATTTTGGGGTAAATTATTCCTTGCATGGTCTTAATAATAAGGAACAAGACTGTAACTGACTCAAAGAGCTCTCTGTTGAGCAGTGCCGGCAGGTCGTAGTCAACAGGCAGCTCGTAGCTGTGCCACAGGATGGCTGCGACACAGTGGAGGTGGGAGGGCGACGGCATGAGGAGGCCGTACTCTCTGGACGAAGCAGATGAAGAGCCAGCAACGGCGCCAGTGTATCCCATGGGGCCACTCATCTTGTGGGCCGCCACCCGCGAAGAGTCATGGACCCACTGCAGAAGAGCCTGGATCCTGAAGGGTGAACATTCAGAGTAAGTTTTGATAAATAACTCATCATGTGGCTTGTAACTCTGCTACATCTCCTCAGCACCTGAGGATGTGAGGTGCGCCATCGTGGAATGTATATGCAACAAACATGACTATGTGACAGTAAAAGATGACAAGGAGAGTGTGAGGACACCTTTAACTATTGCCCTATGAGTCTGTCTGGAACATCACCTTGACAGAAAACTTTCTCATTGGTTGTTATTTTTATAGAGGGGGGGCTTAAGGACATTTGGAGTCCGTTAAGTAAAAGCAAGATGTTGATTTACCTGTCTTTGGTTCCAGAGTCCTGTGTGGTGCCCAGCTGGTACAGAATGTCGATGGTGGAATCTGATGAAAGGCCATTTAGTCGCCCAAACAGCAGAGGACTGTTCAAATCTTCAAAGATAGAGGCAAAGACTAAAGTAAGAATGCTTGTCATACAAAGTTTTCCAAGATGATTTTTGTTCCCCTGTAAACTACCACACATAATGTGTACCATATTCATGTGTCCATGTATATCATTTGTTGCAAGTATACACAAAATGCTCATTAGGAATAGTCAAAGACACAGAGTGTGGTTAATGCTTGATTAGGGACTCAAATCTGTCAGTACCAGTGAGGTGTTAAAGACGCACAAAACGATTCTCAGTTTTAGGCCCGTGCAGAACTCTCGCAAAGATGTTGCTCCTTCAGTTGGCAAGACCGCTTTCATTAATACCGCTCCACTTCATTTCTACTAATTATTGCAATGACCAGTTACTTGTAAGCATGGTCTACATGAGAATATTTGGAAACATTTATTTGATCTCAGTAATCTCAGAATTTGTTTCCTAAAAAGAACTATCTATTTTGGTACAGCTGTTCACCGACTTAAAGACAGTTTACGCTGTCAATTCAATGGAGTTAATCAACTGAACAACAAACTTTTACTACCTAGTGGAGCAATCTGAAATGTGTGTTGTAATATGAGTCTTTTAAACTTTAACAACCTAATTTAAGGACCTTTTAATGCAAATTAATTTAAACATTTGTTAAGACTTTTTAATGCTTTCCCCTGTGGATATGCTGCCTATGATTAGCTCTGGAGCGATAAAGCTGTGACTCACTGGCAGGGTCGGTGCCAGAGGCGGCACAGTTTCTCAGCATAATGTCGATGAGTTTTAATCCAATGCGAGTGGACTGCAGGCCAATCTTGACCAGCACAGCCTCGATGTTTGGCGAGTGCATGCCGCAGTAAGGCGACATGAGCAACGCGGCGCAGGTCTGCAGCAGGTTGGCGGTGGGTGCTGCAGCACTAGCCATCATGGCCTCCAGGTCACTGACATGGGTCAGGCAATGGTGGAGAAGACGCAGCCACCCGATGCTGTGTGGGGAAAAGGAAAGATTACAACAACATCCACATCTAATACAAATGGATATACTCTGTCCAAATTCAGTTTTGGGTACCTGGTTTTAGAGACCTGGTCCTCAGAAGGCAAGAACGGGTTGTTGACGGTTGCAGAGGAGGTGTTACCGAACGCCGTCAGGCCCAAGAGTTTGATCTGAGACAGACCCAGCGTGCTGGCATCACGAGGCCGGTGCAGCCTCAGGCAAACAGCAGACGCAACCTCCGCTTTCACTAGCTGGATCTTTATGTACGTCAGGCCGCTGGTGATGACTGGCGTGGAGAGCGGCAACATATTGACCCCATCAGCACTGATCTCCACTGAGACGGACGATGGGCAGGCTGGTTGGTCGGAGGAAGGGGACACAGCAAAACATAAAGGAATGACAGATGAGTTTATATCCAAATGAGATGGAAAAGTGTTTGATGGTTGCAAAACTAGTGATGGAAAAACATTTTCCAAAAAATTCCACAGTACTTTTTTTTCTAATTGACTTTCATTGTTAAACTGGATGCTACTCACTGGCTAGAGAGGCAAGGTGTGGCTGGATGTGGAGCTCTTTCAGCAGCACAGCAGCAGGAAGGTGGATGGTGAGGTCACACCAAGCCTCTTCCGGCAGGAAGATGTAGGACCAGGCTGCTGAGCGCGCCCGGCGGTGGGGTGGCGTGGCTTGGAGGAGGACCTCTGCTGGCTGAGCTGTTGGGCTGCTGGATGTGATGGTGCCTGGGAAGGGACAAATAGATCATTTCCAATTAGAAAAGTTGTTGTAAGGCTGTAAGTTATTTTACTGTAAAAAATATTGTCCCACTAGATGTAACAGATTGAGGAGAAAGTAACTGAAAGCACCTAAAGGAGCGAAGTTGTGGAGTCCCTCAGCATTGTCTGGCTCTGAGGTCATCACTCTGGCTTTGAGGTTGCCATCCGCTGTCTTCCCAGGACCTGAATCTAAGAACTTCATGATAGTGGACACCATGCTGCGTGCTGTGTTCACAATTGCCCGGGTGCTGGTCACCATGTTGTTACAGATCAACTGCACACCACCTGAAGAAAAAAAGTTATGGTTTCTTGTTCAAACTGATTTTCCAAAAGTTGGGTAAGAGGCAAGTGTTGTGCGTTTACAAACCCATGTCGTGGAAGGCCTTGAGAGCCTCGCTAGTATCCAACACTCGGAGGATGAACCACAAAAGAGGCTCCGACAGCTGACAGGTGGAAAGAGACCCCTACAAAATGTAAAAAATATAAACACATATTAAATATATTTTAATACCAAATCATCAAAGCCCAAACACCACAGTCTGATGCTCACCTGTCTGCCCATGTAACCACAGGCCATGTATGTGAGGATGGGCTGTAACATGACCTGCACTGAGGTGGCCCTCTTGCTGAGGGTGGTGAGGATGGTGAAAAGGCCGTCACCCACCGAGATGGCGTCGAGACCACCATGAAAGTTCTCATGTTTGGTCAGGTGGAGACCGCTGGCTCCTGAGGAACAGAGAGAAGTGTCAGCTTGTAGTTATTTATCCACCTGATATTTTAGTTTTTCTCTAGTTTGTTAAGGGTACAATTCACCCACAGGTAAAATGCTATTATCAACATTCTTTCCCTGAAGAGTTGAATACAAAATCAATAAAATTATTATTTTTTTTATTCAATACACTCATTTGTTTTAATGCTACAGCGTTACTTGGTCTGGTATGACCAGTAGCTTGTGACTAATGTTAGGTAATGTTTTAGGAAACTTCAGCCAAATACTGCTGTAGGACTGACATTATGGAGTCAGTTTGTTGATTCTATGGCTATGTTACACTACATTTTAACATTTATTATTATCCCAGGAATGTCATTTGTGGGCACAGTGGTTCATGTTCAGCAAACATTACATAGGCTAAATGTATCCTCTTCCAATGGACCTCTATTTTTATGCAGCAGCTCTTAAGCTGCTAAATGCTGTAAATGCATAAGAATTGTGGGCAGTAAAACCAAAACAACAAAATGAAAAGATGCTGAAACTGTAGGTAAACTGCATGAGATTGGTCTTACCTATGATCATGGCCATGGCACTACTGTTGCACTGGCCCAGTGCTGACAAGATCTGGCTCATAATCTGCTGATTGGCTAGCACCAGGTCGGCTACACCTGCAGGGGGACCCTGACTAAACACCGATCCACCAGCCACACTTTCTTTGCTGCCACAGACCTTCTCCTCGTCCGACACGCTGCTATCAGCTGTTTCACTGCCGGCCGGCGGCAGTCGTCCACTGAACTCTCTGTCCCCCGACAGAGGCAGCTGCACCAGCACGTTGACCAGCTTGAGCAGATCGAACATCAGCTGGTCACGTGTTGTCTCACCACAGACAGCTTTCGCGTCTCCTGGCCGGATGATGTTGGCAAACAAACCTCCAAAACAAGCCCGAGCCCCCACAGAGCTGTCTGAGCCACTGCGGGAAACCAATTTGTCGGAGCAGGTGATGTAGTGGTGAACCAAGAACGTGATGGACTCGATGACGGAGGAGATGGTAGCCACTGAGACCACCTCAAAGTTTTGCTCGAGAGTAAACTCCAGCAGCTTCACCTGGGCGTCCAGTGGTCCCTGGCCTGACTGGAACGGACCCCTGAAAGGTCGGGATGAACCGTTAGTTCACAAAGACCATTCATCAAGCATCTACTGAGATTTCTCCTTGATGACTGTGCTATGACATGCAAACATTATTGTTTGAAAATGCCTTACAGAGAAGCGAATGCATACCTCTCAGTAGACAGGATGTGCATGAGTTTGAGCAGGAACTCGCTGAACATCTGCGGACTAGTGGAGGACAGGTGGACCTGCAGGCGGCTCAAAAACTCGTGCATGGCCTGAGTGGCGGTGGGTCCCACCTGAGAGCTGTGCTGGCTCGTCCCGTTGGTGCTGCTGCCAGAGAGGAAGCGCACGAGGACATGAACCAGGGTGGGATCGGACACTATCTGCTGTGCTGTGCTTTCCTGAGAGCTCATTCCGTTGCTGGAGGCTGGAAGTTTAAACACAGATTTTATAGAAATCATTCAAATCTGGACAATTGACAATACTATGGAATTACAAAGGCAAAGGAAACTGAAGACTGAAAGTGTGACTGAGTTCTAAGAGCTTTGACACACAGAGGGAAACCAGTAAGAGTAAAGTACTGACCGCAGGCTGGCATGTTGGTCATCAGGGTGAGAGAGTGCAGCACCAGACACCACGTTCTCAGGGAGGTGTTGGGGTACCACGCCAGTACTGTTAGGAAACTGCTGATGGATGCTGGACACACACATACAGCAAAACATATATAGAAAAAATATATATATAGGAAGAATACAATAAAAAAACAACAACTAATGTATAGAGACGTAAGCGACTCAGCTTCTCTCTTTATCAGAGGTGCTGAGAAGGAGAGATTCGGTGGAGTCCTGACCTTGGTTGAGCGGGATGGTGGGCACTCGGCTGGCGTTGAACAGAAAGATGTCTGATCCGCTCTCTTCACTACCGCCAGAACACGTGTTGAGACTGAGTGTTAACCACAGCTGCAGCAGAGACTCCAGCTGAGAGAAGGAAAAGGCTTTCAATTCACTTTGTTTCCTGTTGTACTTAAAGTTGAGTTTACAAGGTATCATCATACTATAATGATAGACGTGTGTGTGTGTGTCGATTATCTCGCCAACCCATGAACCGATTACGTTTACACCTTTAAATGAAGACGTCTGTGTGTGTCTGAAATTCGACTTTCTTCCAAAGCTTTAACGGAGCTTTGACTTTATTGAGGCCAGTAAAATGCAGAAGTTATTCAATATCGAAACTGTAGTGATATTGGTTATGACCCAGACTTTGGGAGCAAATAACATTATTGTAGCGCTTTTATGTGAACCGCTGTTTCATGAAAAAGGCTGTGGAAAATTATAATATTTGAAATATTTGAAGTAAAATCCTTTGTTATTGCACAGGTTTACACGTCAGATGCCACTACTGTACTGGCGCCAGCATAGATTCATAACAATAATGTTAATGTCTGGAGAGGGTCTGAGTCAGAGTCTATACTTCAATACAATCCAGGATGTTCACTCTAAGTCCAAATGCAACTTGGAATTGATTAAAAAAGAAATGAGAAAAGACCATCCATGGAGAGTAAAGGACTTTGTGTTTTACATGTGTGCGCTGACCTGTACATGGTGGACCTGCAGCATGGAGAAGAGCTTGTTGAAGCAGCCACTCAACATGGGAATGGACGAGGGCTGGATCATGAGGCAGCTGGCTGGAGGAGAGCCACCTCCATGGAGAGCCCTCAGCAGGGAGTCATCAGTCCCATTGGAGGCCTGGCTCACTGAAAGCCACACAGCAAGCAAATCTTACAGCTGTGGTACATAGAGACTAATAGAAACTTTTGTCTGCAGGTTGTTGAGCACTTAATGTCAACTATTGACTAGCAGTTATTTAAATAACCTCTGGTGTTGTGTGTTACCTGTGGATGAGCTTGAAGTGAGGGCCTGAAGAATTGAGTCAGCCTGTAGAGTTGCCATCATTTTGAGCATCAGTTCAGCTTGCTGCTCCAGGCCCACTTCTAGCCGGGCATCCAGTGCTGTGAAACACAAAGGCAAAAGGTCAAAGACATCGTAAGGTTTATTTAGAGATGTCAAGACTCGTCCCAAAATCCAGCCTCTACTCACCCTGTGACACTGAGACTGACAGACTCTGTGAGCCGGGCTTTTCAGCAGCAACTGGAGGTTTGGACACTGGGATACCAACCCCTCCAATGTAGGGGTTGTACCCGTACGTGCCGTAGTCAGCGCCCCAGTAGTCATACCAGGTGCTGCTTATAGGCTGCATGTAAAACATGAGGGGAAAATAATTAGTCACTCTCCTGACAACAGATCAACTTCTACATTTACTTTCAAATTAAATAAAATATGTTATGCTACACTTTATGATTACATCAATTTAAAAGCTGCCATAAGAAGGCATATTAAATCACTACCCTTTACCTTGTCTACATAACCACCACTCACCAACCTTATTTGCTGTGATCCTTTAGTTTACTTAAATAAGTCATTTGGCAGCTCACAAGTAGATTGCAAGTTTTTAAACTTTACAATCTATGAAGTTTGACTGATTAATATTAAATTGTAGTTGGCACTGTCAAATGTTTCAATCTTTTAGTTAAATGAATCTTTCATTTGACACACAAGCCGACAGATTTTGGCAACAAAATGTATTAAAATAAATACTTTATAATCTTATAACTATTGTAATATTACCACAACTTTTCCTTGAGACATTCTTACTTTATCTTATGACGTTAAGATCTATTCTCGTAACATTTCAACTTAAGGTTCAACAACTATGACTTTGAAATGACCACTAAATCTTTTGACTTTTTCTTGTAAAATTATGTGTTTATCCGATAATATTAACGTTTTTCTGATAAATTACGACTTTACTCTAACTTTTTTTCCTGTTAACATAAGACTATCTTGCAATATTCTGACTTCTTCTTGTAAAATATTTTCTTTTCTGTTATATTGACCAATGACACTCTCAGTCGGCCCAATACCCCATCAGGTAGGTGTAGCTTCATGGTGGGTTATTTCAGCATTTACTAACTCAACAGCTAACTGTAATAACATCAATACACAAGCCAGTGCCAAGGAATAAAGAAGTAAATAGATAGAATAAAAGAGAATAGAATGTCATAATCAACATACCTTAAACACTTTGGCAGCGAGTGGATCTTTTTCCAAATCAATATCTAAAGGATCAATATCAACATCCATCAGGTCTTGTAGCAAGTCAAAGTCTATGTCTTTATCTTTTTCCAAAGTTGACAGAGGTGGAGTACCTTTGGATAATGAAAACAGCCTTAATATTGCCAAGCAAGCACAGTAGGAAAACATACAAGCAAGAGAAACTTTCTTTAGCACGTTAATGGGCAATTTTAATGCCGATCAAGCCATAAGCTCCTCTACTGGAGGGGCGTACAGGCACAACACACAGTACTCTTTCTGTATGAGGAAACAGTTAGAAAAGTACATAGTGTCCAAAAAATTATTATTTTTTTTTAATTTTTTTTTTTAAATGAATTTTTCAATGGAACATCAATTATAAACTAAAATAACACAAAAGTCCAAATGACATTACTACTTCAAATGAGAAATTGCCCAAAATGGCTGAATCTAAGTGTTTAAATGCCCACTCTAAAAGACGGAACTAAAACAATAATAAAACACGTAAAACTACAGTGTGAAAAAAAAGAGAACATTTTACAAACAAGTACTTTATATTGTGATGATAAAAAGTGTGTGTTCTTATCAACATCTGTGTGGTGTTGTGGGAGGTGTGGAGAATGGATGCGGCTACCCACGCACTTTGGAATACTGAGGAGGTCCCCGTAGTACCTGCAATGATATCAGGCACCAGTGCCTCATCAATGCTCTCCACAAGGGGGATGGCTGTTGGCTGGGAGAGGCAGTCGTCCAAATCGGCCCCTGCTGAAGAGGACGACGCCCCGGCCTCCTCAATCCCTGCCACCTCATCCATGACGTCCAGAGAGCCTGGAGACAGCAATTCACCTGGGACGACAGCAACGTTTTCACGTAATCACACACAGTTCTACAAAAATGCACCAATTTAAGGGATGACGTGTTGAAGTGAGAACAGTCAGATTCAATATGAGCCCAAGATGTTAAAAGACACAGAACATTTAACAGAAAATGAGACAAAAGACTTTTAACAAGACTCAGGGTCCACAGACATGGTAGCACCAACGTGAGGCTGTACTGAGGCACAGCAGTGCTTTAAGCTAAATGCTAACATCAGACTGCTAACATGCTCAAAATGTCAATGCTAACATAGCAGGTATAATGTTTACCATGTCCATCATCTGAGTTTAGCGTGTTAGTATTCTTACTAATCGGCACTAAACAGAAAAAGTAAAGTTGAGGTTTACAGAATGTCATTAGTTTTGCAGGTATTATGTCAAAATTATAATTATAATTGTTCATCCTTTGTTCAATGACCACATGATGGCTCTAGACGAACAAGTCACAAGTTATTAAAATTCATTCTCAGGGGACCAGGAATGTGTGTACATTTCACAGCAATAGTTACGGAGATTTTTTTTAAACTAAAAATGTGAACCTCGCTGTAGCGCGAGAGGAAAAGTTTTGTTTCAAAATGTGGTACCAATCAATCTAATAGTTGTTGAGATATTTTGCTGAATAAAATGAAATTGTGACCAGATGCTGGCGCTGGAGGAAAGGTGAAGGGATAACCCAATGGAAACGCATCCTGTCATTGTTGAGATATTTCAGTTTGGAAAGTGGTGGACAGACCGACATAGAGAGAGACCAATGCTATCCTCACAAGACTAACATGGCTAATAAAAAATCGAAAAGACATCAGTTCAAACTAAACCAAATAATAAATATCCACATTAAAACACAAATACAACAAAAAAAAATTTGATGGCTCAGGTAAAGTGTCACCTTACTCACTAAATAAGCACATTTTACAGGAGACGTGAAGGGATGAAGGGGAAATGTTTTAACATAATCTGAACTCTAAAAGTCAATCGTTTTTGTCAATTTTTAGGATGTGCAAGAGATTAAGATCAATGTCACTGATATCTTTCCAGATATCTGAAATGCAGAATCATCAGCATATAACAAAAGCTTGGAGCTGGCATAGCATTTGACAAATCCTCTGCAAAACTTGCAAGAATAGACCAGTGTGATTTCCTCTATCAAGCTTTTGTCTCACACTCAAAAAGAGAAATGCTGCCCAGTGGAATGCTGCTCTACAGACATATTTCAACCTGATCAAACACCAGTCGTTCAAACATCAGACATACAAACACACCAGCTGTCAATCAAGTCACAACATACTGTATGTGAAACCAAACTCACCTGCTAGGATGTCCTGTAGCATACATGTGAGGGAATACTGTGCCCAGGCCCCCCCCCAGGAGATGTCTCCGCGGTTAAAGTCAGTCCCGACAAGCAGGAGCAGCAGACGCTCCAGCTGGTGCTCAGACACCACCTCACACAGGTTGATTGTGGGTCTTGTGGCGTTGGCAATCCTTGCAAGGACCTGAGGGGGTAACAAAAGTACTTGTTAATGGGTATATACAGATTACCAAATGTAATAGGTCTATGTACCAGTGTCAGATGAATACCTTGCAGACAAAGAGCAACAAGTCAGCATGGCAAGTGAAGTCCATGGAGAGGAGGAAGAGGGCCAGCTTCTGCACCACAGAGATGCAGCGTTCATGGGACAGTGTAAAGGGCAGAGGTTCTACTTCTGGCGCTTCTTTGGCTGTACTCGACTCTGTGTCCAAGGTCGAGCGGGGCCACTCGGCCGTCCGCCGCAGGCGGATCAGGTCTTTAAAGTGCTGGAAGAGAGAGGAAGGTCAAGCATCCAATTATGAGACATTCATATACTGTATTTGAGGAGCTCCATACATTTTTCCCCCCAGTAAATTAATTTATTTTAGCATAATGACTGAAGACTCAGCTGTTGCTCTATAGTTATTGCACAGACATGACAGGAGTATTGATCTTCTCATATCACCCTTGGAAGAAAGCGAATACATTTATTTCCCAAAACTGCCCATAACATACCCAAAATACCAGTTGTTACTATCCATTGTTAACATTGTACCTTTACTGAGGTCTAGTTAATCAAAATTAAACCCAGGTCTGTAAAATTGAATGGAAGTCTATGAAAGACTGGGAGAGAGAGTCTGGGGAATACCTTTTAATTTAGATGGAGTAGTGTTTGTGTCCACCTGATGATTGTTGTAGTCTTTTAGCTCTGTTTTGGTCTTCAACAACTCCTGAGTGTAAATATCTGTCTCTGTAGATGCTAAATACTCCACTATGTTCAGCAGCTAGTCGCTAACCGTGTGTTGTTTGGTGCCGAGCTGGTCGCTTAGTCAGTTAAAAACAAGGTTGATGAGAGTAGTGAAATAAAACCACAGCAGTAAAAACCAAAACAATAAGCTAAAAGGTGCTAAAAGGTGCTGAAAAGTTTTGCAGAGGGGACCGATAATTCCCTTTAGGTTCTTCACCTTTGACATTATACAAAGTAACTCCATTTCCACTTCAAGTAAGTGGTTCTGATATTGTGATGTGCATCACTGCTCTTGTTGTTTACATTAATTGAAAGCTATTTCGACGGGATTTGCCTAATTTCACATTGCATGTGACTCGTAATACATTACACAACATACGCTGGACCTTTTTTAAGTGGTCTCTGAGCTGACAATGTGATGGTGCTGCATACTGTATGTGCAGCAGTGTATGCTGGGCTGCTCACCTTGGATGTGGCCTGTTTGAGCTTGGCCTGTTCCACCAGCAGTTTGTAGGAGGAGCCTTTGTTGCTCTGGATCTTCTCCTTCTCGATCTGCTCCACCAAAGCTTTCTGTTTTGCTTTCAATAGATTTAACTGCTGCAATAAAAAGGGCATGATAAATATAAGCACTGCATAAACATTCAAAAATGAGTCAAACAGAGATGAGAAACAGATTTTCCTGGGGTTTCTAATGTAGGCTTGTACAAGACTTGTATGCACATTTTCCTACATCACGCTGTATCTGACTATTTAAAGAACACATTTATGAGTCTGGGTTTGAAGGTGTTGGGATGAGACACATTTACCTGCTTGTGGTGGACGAGCTGCTTGCGGATCTTGCGCGAGTAGAGTCGATCCAGACTGCTGCTGCCTTTAGCTGACCTGCTGGAATTCTGAGACTGAAGGCTGTTATTGATGAAGCTCCACTGAATACCTAAAGGACAGAACAACAACAACACTAATTTCAATCACACGCAGTGGCTGGAAACAGCTGAAGAAGTGTGAACTATATAAAGAGTAGGCGTTTTATGAGTGTTTTGAAAAAAGAAATCGTGTGAAGGATGACAGAAAGGAAACACTACAATGAGTTGAAGTGTAAGCACTGAAATGAGATGAAGTGTATGGTATGAAAGACTTGCAAGCCTACTCTCTTTTAAGAACAATTATTATTCAGAGATCAAACATGATTGTTCTGCTTTCTCATAATGTGGGTAGTCAAATTAGTTTTCCATTTTCAGCCTACAATCTGAATGTGATCTGAACAGCATAAAATATAAAATTATGCTAGCTCATTTGTCAATGAAATAATTAAGTCCTGGTGAAACATGGATATTGTATTGCCTTGAATTTTACTACTTCAAAAAGTAAAGTCCTGTAGTGGAATACAAATTGTAAGTCTCTGACAAAAAGCAAATTCATCAGCAGCTCATATACCTGTGAAAGATCTCTCTCGT
The DNA here is from genome assembly GCA_943590825.1 of Bovichtus diacanthus. Taxonomy (NCBI): domain Eukaryota; kingdom Metazoa; phylum Chordata; class Actinopteri; order Perciformes; family Bovichtidae; genus Bovichtus; species Bovichtus diacanthus. Next base: position 502,961 of record CALSBV010012313.1, read on the forward strand.
TCTTTCGCTCCAAGGTGCTTCTTCCCACCTGAGGCCTCATCTTCTATATTGGCTACATAGTCCAACAGTCTGGAAACCAACATCACTACCCAGCTGATCATGGGGATATCCAAAACACCTGGAAACACACACACATACGCAGACTCTTGTACCTCATTTGTCAAATGAATAATCTGCTGAATTAATAAATGCAAGTATACAAATTCACAATGATGTAAATCTCTGTCATCAGCTCTGCTATGCATTTGTAACCCTGCCACAGTGATGGTGACTGTACCTTCAGTCCTGCGCTGGGCAGCAGCTTGTGGTTGCTGCAGTGGAGACAGTAGGCTGTCCAGCAGGTTCAGGAGGCCCTCCAACACACCACTGTTACTCAAGGATCTTTGGCCAATGCAGGACAGGAGCATGAACACCCTGGGATGAAACAAGATGGAAAATACTGCAGTTACTAGCGTCCACCATCGCCTGGACATTTACTTACATGTGTTCTGGGCTACACAATCTGTGCCGATCTAGCTCCCAAATACACACGTAGACAAATGAAACTGTCGCAAATATTGACAGAGAGCTTCACTGTAGCGCAATCAAACACTTCTGCAGTTATTGGATTCCTGAACCTCTGAAGCAAACTATTATAAACAACTATACATCGTGCTGCACAGTGAAGATCAAACAAATGTTTTCCCTGAGAAACTTAGTATGACTTAAACTGTCTCAATTCCATTTTATGACTGTAATATTCTTTTTACCAACCTGACTTTCAAGAACTTTTTTATTGATTAATCGTATATTAATGTATTTAGTTATTCATTAATTGCTTGGCAATACTAGGCAGCACTGAATAAACCCTGGTGGATCTGGCAACACCTGTGGTTACTGCTGGTAACAGCAAATAGGTTTAATAATACAGTTCAGAGCTTTATGCATATACACATCTCCCACAAGTGTTTACAAGAAATGGGTTATATAAAGAGGCCATGGCTTAAGTAAAGGGGGCAGGGCTAACCCACACTGAGTGCAATGATGCCTTCCTACGTCAGTCTACGTCAAACAGTTTATGCGTTTGGCTGTGGTACATGAATACGACCGACCAGCCAAGTGAGGACATAAGCCTGACTCCTTGCTGGGTCTATGGATCAGGGACAATCTTTATTTATTTTTACACTAAAATGTGTAATACAATTAGCAAACTCCTTTAAGGAATAACTCTGTGCATAGGTTGTGTGGGTAACATTAGAGAGAGACAGACAGAGAGACAGAGAGAGAGACAGCGACACAGAGAGAGACAGAGAGAGAGACAGCGACGCAGAGAGAGAGACAGACAGAGAGAGAGAGACAGAGAGACACAGAGAGAGAGACAGAGAGACACAGAGAGAGACACAGAGAGAGACAGAGAGAGACAGACAGAGAGCGAGACCGACAGAGAGACAGAGCGAGACCGACAGAGAGACAGAGAGAGAGAGACAGACAGAGAGAGAGAGAGAGATAGAGACAGAGATAGAGACAGAGAGAGACAGAGACATAGAGACAGAGACACAGAGAGAGAGACAAAGGGAGAGAGACAAAGGGAGAGAGACATAGAGAGAGACATAGAGACACAAAGCGAGAGAGCGATAGAGACAGAGAGAGACAGAGCGAGAGAGAGAGCGAGAGAGAGAGAGCGAGAGAGAGAGCGAGAGCGATAGAGAGCGACAGACAGACAGACAGACAGACAGACAGACAGAGAGAGAGACAGAGAGAGAGAGATAGAGACAGACAGAGAGACAGAGAGAGAGACAGAGACAGAGAGAGACAGAGAGAGAGACAGAGACACAGAGAGAGACAGAGCGAGAGAGAGATAGAGAGAGACAGAGATAGAGAGAGACAGAGATAGAGCGAGAGAGAGATAGAGAGAGAGACAGAGAGAGAGACACAGAGACAGAGAGACACACAGAGAGAGACACAGAGACAGAGAGAGAGACAGAGACACAGAGAGAGACAGAGACACAGAGAGAGAGAGAGAGACAGAGAGAGAGAGAGAAAGACAGAGAGAGACA
>CALSBV010012313.1:505096-533527 GCA_943590825.1 Bovichtus diacanthus
GAGAGACAGAGACAGAGAGAGACAGAGAGAGAGAGAGAGACAGAGAACCACCTGCTGAAGTAAAGTTAGCAACAACAAGGCTAGCTTAAGGTGGGCTGACCTTTAAGGTGGACACTGGTCAACACTGGCTTTGATAATCATCAATGTGTTAAAGAGCACTGGGAAAAATCTGTATAGACCTGGTGGTAAATGAATGGAAACTACAGGCCCCTACCTGTCCTGAGGGAAGATGAGCAGTTGTTCAGAGTTGTAGAGCTCCTGCAGTACGTTGGAGAGGAACTGGCCCCACCAGCGCTCGCCTCCACAGAGCTGAACCAACAGCAGGCCGGCGTGAAGGCGGATCTTAGGCGTCCCACTGATGCAAAGGTGTTTGAAAAGCTCCTCGCAGGCCTGGGCATGGAAGGTACTCTGGAGCACTGAGGGCACAGAGTGGCCTGAAAATATACAGACACATGTGTGAATCAACATCACAAGCAGGATGCTGTACATATTCTACTGGTTAAATTCAGGGGAACAAATCCAAGCACTTGTAACCCTGTCATCTCCAAAATATAACACTTCATGGACCGGCACACCCAGCTGTGTCCGGTCAATTTCAATATTAATATGCTTTATTGGCAGGTCAGGTGAACAATATAGCCAATGCATTAAAGATTATACAGAATATAAATATATAATTCATTAAGTAAACTCAAATAAATATATAAAAAGTAGAAGAAAATGGTAGAAAACAATGTTTTGTGGGAGTGTTTGTTTTGTTGCATGTGTGTATAAACGTGCTTCTGTGTGTGTTCGTGGGATTCTGATTGTTTTATAACCAAATCTAATCTGTGTGTGTGTGGCATACTTCTACTGTATATATAAGTAATTAATGTTTGTTTAAACAAACACTTAACAATATTTTTTTTAATTCATTTTACAACTTGCTCACTGTTGTTGGAGTGCAGCAGGCTGAGCAGCGTGTCCAGAAGGTAGCGGATGATGGTCCTCAGCTGCTCTGTGGATGAGTTGTGGACCAGCTCCTGGACCTCCGGCGCGCCGGCTGTGGGCAGCGACCTGCGGCTGGCCCCCAGTGATACGCGCAGCCGCTGGACGGCGTGGTGAGCTAGGTTGAGTTGCAGCTGCAGCTGGATGCAGTCCTGGTACGCTGAGAAAACACGCTGGTCCTCCTCCACCACCTTGTCTGGCTTTCGTAAGAAGTACTGGGCATTGTTAGCGCTGTTGAGAGGCGGCAGGTCGATGTTCTGCAGAAGGGTCTCCAGCCGGTGGCAAGCTAGATTGTATCTGGTAAACAAGAACAGGAGAGCATTCAAAGTGAATTAATACCCCACTGAAAGTGGCCCCCAATCTTCCTGTTTTAGTAACATTTGCTAAATATTACAGTGGCCAGCTGTTTTAGGAAATTACTATGTGAGTGAGCCTTTTTTAAAGATGTATGTCCTCAGTAGGAACCAATGGGCTTGGGGCTAAAAGTCATAGACAGTAGTACGAGTCAGAATGTAATGAGAATTAACAAAATCTTGGTTTTGGTTTTTAAAGTACTGCCTTTAATGAGCTTTCACTGATGCATACACACAAGTTGCTTCTGATCACTGTAAGCACAATATATGTATGAATCTGACAGAGTGCTCATGGTGCTATAGATAGAATGATGTAGAATGAATGAAGCTTTTGAATTTTAAGACCCCCATAAAGAAACCCACAAAGATGTCTCAGATGATGACATTTATTTTTATTACTGCTTGAGAAAATTACTAATCTAATGAACAGATTTTTGGTCAATTCAAGGCAAAGTCAGTCAAATGCAGTTGGAATACTCAAGTGCAGGAGCTGATTTACTCCCAGTCTCACCTGCACTGGATGTCCTCCTGCAGTGCCACCATCATGGTCAAATGCTGATCCACATCAGGCTGACTGGCTGCCTCGCTCTCTCCCCGCAGAGGATCGTGCATCAACTTAAGCTCACTCTCCCAAGGCAGGATGTAAGTGTGGCCATAGTAGAAGCCCAGCGGGATCTTTGCCCGAGCATTGGTGCTGCCGTAGCGCCCAATCACAGTAATCTAAGAGTTGTAGGAAGCAAAACAAGGAGAATGCATTATTATGTTAACTATGGTAACTAACAAAAGCAAACACAACTCTCAATCAGGTCGGCCATCATGCAACTATCCAAAGCAAAAATACCGACCTTCATGAACCTGCATACAGGTGGTGGCAGCAGGTCGTGCAGAATGAGGGAGTGGGTGCTGATGTCGGTGGCTACCACAAGCCTGCGACCATCCACCTCCTCACCCAGTGTCCAGATGTCTATTGACAGAGAGGCGAGGTCGCCACAGGTGGGGATCAGAGCGTCGGTCAGCAGCACGGGACGGCCAAAGTCCAGCGTGACAAAGCGACGAGCTCCTAGGGAAAAACGAAACGGGAAGTTCACTCCGGAAGATGATGTTTCCATACTTTATATTTTCTAATGGATAACTTGTAACAAATGTAACTTGATCGAAAGGAAAAGTGCAGTACATTTTCTTTACTCTCAAATCTGTTTCAAAAATGTATTTCAGTATCTAAGAGTTGAAATAAAAGAACATTTTCAAGCACCAGTTAGGTGGTAAATATGTGATATTGCTACATGACATACCAGAGTGCATCCGCTCTATGATGATGGACTGGTGTGGAGGAGGCTGCAGGAGGTGAGACGCCTGGGAAATAGCCAAAGCCAGACCACTGCCCATGGGGCTCTGCGGTGAGAAGAAAAGAAACTTTAAATATTTTTAAATTTTAGTGCACTGACTCTTCTTAGTTTGGGAGCCATTTCATCAACTCTTCTTTCACACTGTTTGTTACTCAGGCTGGGTATCGTTTTAAATGCTCCCATCTAGTGTTGATGCCGAAGAGTCTTTTTTTAGATGCCAAAAGCAGGCGATATACTTGCTTTTAACTACAGGTTTGCATGTGCATGACACTATGTGCAGTTTCACAGTAGGTTACACATGTTATAAAAAGGGAAGGTAGATGTCCAGTTCATGTCAGACTTGAAGTTGTGATTCTACAGGCAAGAAAACAATGAATGGTTTACGGGAGGAATATTCCACAGTCACGTCTTCATTGGTTTTGGGCGTCCTTTTCCAATCATTAAAGTGAAGTTAGTCTCTATAAAAAGAAGAGATACATCCAGGCAGTCCGTTTTGGTGGTTGGAAAATCATGAGGTTAGAAATCATGACGTTAAAAAGAGAGTATATCTCCAGCCTTACTTTTACAAATATGAACGGTCTAGGTTTTGTAAAAAACTGGGAACGAGAGATAAGGCAAAAAAAAAGAATGATGTTTTTCATATCATTTGATTCATACATATCACGATATACATAAAGTTAAGATTTTGTTGATCTCAAATATTCCCTTAGGCTTAAAATGACTACTCGCACAAATAAACTACACAAAAAATCTTCAATCTTTACAAATCCCAGTGTGAAGCGCTTGCAACAGAAAAGTTATGCTTGTAATGTTATAATTATTGGTGCTTCTCTAAGTGCCTTGCTGCTCAAATCACTGGTGTTGCTGTAAGCACTTGCACTCGGCGTGATACCGTCTTTATTGGCACAGGTTTCCGACAGAGTAACAGTTTACATCAGCGTTATGTTTCCTGTTAGACAATATTAGGAGACTAGTTCCACTTAGATTGTCTAGTCAACTACGTGACCAAACAGGGCTCTAAGTATCACCAAACCACCAACGTGTTCTTGTTTATCCACAACAGCTGTTTTTGTTGAAGGTTTATTGGACAGTGGCTTCTAACGACACCTTCAGTTTCCTCTGAAGGAGCATCCATTCTCTCCTGGCGTTTGATACCAAACAGCAGCAGTTGGTGTATTCAACTTATTCAACAAACTCAACCAACCCTACTGGGCCTGTTTTGGATTCCTTAATCAATCCCAATGGGAACAAAGATTTAGGGGGTTTCAATCACCTCGGCAGAGTGGGAGGGGCTACATGTTTAAGCGGCTGCCTCGGCCCAGGTGGGTCAGTCATGGTTCAGTTACAGAGCAGGGAACACTTAGTACACTTTTTGAAATACCCAATGTTTGATACCCAGCCCAGTATGTGAGAAGAGGGAGCTGTCATTAACTAACTAAGAAAATAGCTGCTTGTAACTAACCGGCTTCGCTTTCTGTGTGTTCTTGTGTGCGGCCAGGTTGACCGGGCCGGGGTCCATCATAGAGCCAGGGAACAGGTGAGCCAGCTCAGCGCTAAAGGCTGCCGACACCGCCTCGTTGGGCGGCGTGAGAGGAGGGGTCATGAAGAGGGGCGTAGTTTTAGGTGTCGGGGGGATGACGTCAGAGGGGTGAATGAAGAAGCCCGGGGCAGAGGAGGGGTTGGAAGGCACAGAGTTGTGGATGGGTATCACACCGGAGGCAGAGGCGGCTGCTGCAGAGGTGGTCTGATGCAGCTTGGCCTCAAGCTTGGCCTTCTGTTCCCAGCACAGACAAAGAGTTATTACCAACACTTGACTAGTATTATAACAGCATAATAACTTACAGACATAAATTCTACACCTGGATACTCCGGTAGTCATATATACGCCAGAAGTTTGTGATGAAATGTTTCAGTTTGACTCAAACTGCAAAGTCAATTTCAGTTTTTTTTCCAGAATGCCACATAAATAAGGATAAGAGCAAAAGTGACAGCCATTTTGAAGTCAGAGCCTTATCCTGAGAAATATATTGTTTTTAATTAATGGTTATAAAAAAGGAGACAGTAATTTAAGACAATAATGAAAACACTATTAAATGGCTTTCTTACAGTGTATCAAGTCTTATTAGGACTGGTATGATATAAATATGACATGGGAAATATTGTTATATTCTCATGCTACACTATTAGCCCTTTCCCACAGCAGAAACTTAAACAGAATGTCACCTGGACCCTCTAATACCTGAACTTTATGAACCTGTAAGGCATCATTTTACAAACAGGGATGTCTTAAATACATGTTATTAAAATAAAATAAATAATTGTTATGCTTTATTTTCTCTGACATGTATACTGTCAAACCACCTCATTATTTGTGTACACTGTGTACATTGTGGTCCTTTATTTTTCTATAGACTCGTTTCATTTTTTTCGACTGCACTGGCTGCATGTTCTGATAAATTCTTCTGGAACATCTTTTCTTTTGTTTCTTCTTTCAGGCTTTCCACATAAGTGCTCTTGTACCAAAAGTGGGCCGACAACATGTTAAGTTAGTTTTCATTAAGTGCCTGCATTGAAAAAGGGGCTATGCTTTTCCAAACAGCCGTGCGTGTGTGCATGAGTGGCTTGGTCTTTCACCTGCTGCTGCAGCTTCAGCAGCTGCTGTTGTTTCTCCTGCAGGACCTGCAGCTGCTGCTCCGCAGACACCATGGCGTGGGACAGTGATTGGAGCGCCACCTGGGCTGCAGAGCTCAGAGCTGTAGAAGCTTCCCCAACCGTTCCTGTCGACAGACCGCCCACCGCAGGAGTCACGCCAAATGTACTCACTGGAGTTAAAGAGTAAAAGTTCAGGCAATGACCAGTTCACAGGGTTTGTATAGAGTAATATTCAAGCACTTTTACATTACTAAACCAAAATTTCCAACCAATTTCTATCACATCTATGGTGGTGGTAGTCTAGTGGTCAGGCTTTCAAATAGACCACCGGAAGTTCATGAGTTCAGCACCAGGCTGTCACCATTGTGCTCCTGAGTAAGACACTTAACCCTGAGCTGCTCCAGAGGACTGTCCCTGTAGTTAGTCACTGTAAGTCACTCTGGATAAGAGCGTCTGCTAAATGACCTGTAATGTAATGTAACATCTACATTGTTACTATAAATGCAATGAAAAGGTTTACAGAATTCCCTCATACCCCAAAGCAATCAATGTTTATTGTCACTTTGTTTATTTTACCAGCTGTTAATATTAACTTTGATTGTATGCTTTGACCATGATGCTCATCATTATGCTTAGCTAGCTCAGGTCTGCTCCACATCTGGTGTGAGACGCCAGGAGACAACATACAATATTAAAAAAATATTGGTTTACATGAGTGGCTGTGTATATGAAACACCAGATTATGTTTAAAATCAAGCATTTTCAAGGAGTATATTCTAATTTAAGCATATTCCTAACCTTGAAAACATAGCAGTTAAAATTAAGCATTTTCCAAACTTTAGAACCCTGAGTTCATTAAAGTAATGTTTACCGGTGAACATGCTGGCGTCATCTCGTTCCACCCGCGTGCCATCACTAGTGGAGATACAAGTGAAGTGCAAAGGCTCTACTTCCAGGAGTCCTGTTAATGCTGTGAAGCTGCCTTCTGCTGCTGCACAGCTGCTCACTTTTCCATTTCCTGCAGGACACAACACAAAACAAAAACACATTCAAGAAAACATCTGAGCTTCAGGAGTCTCCTTTAAAAACAAATGTTCAACTCTCTCCAGCTTTTCCCCATTTCACAATTACATAGCAGCGAAATAAAAATATACTGGGGTTTTTGCAGTGCTAAATTATATCCAGCAAATTTTGACATTACATGCATATATCACTAAATTGTTACACCTTGAAGATTTTCTTCCAATTTATAGTAGGGGTAGAGAAAAAAATCTAATCAATTGATGTAAAACGATTCTGAATATAACTTCCAATAATTATTATTATTTTTTATTTCTCCAAAAGAACATAGATATTGCTACTGATGGACAGTAATCATACACACTGAGTCAAAGTTCTGTTAAGCATTATTGCGCAATAGGTTGAAAAATCACAAAATACCAGTCTTGCATGTAATTTTGGGGACAATTCGTTTTTGAAATTGACATGTTTCTGAGAGCAGCGAGCCTAAACCTAAATTTAAGCCCCACATTTATTCATGCAACAGGCAGCATTTGTATTTTTTTGTTATTCTTGAAGTCACAAGAATTGAGAAATATTAAAAACCTTTCAGTAAAAAGTGTTTACCTCCTGTCTTAGGTTTGCCTTTTTGTGTTAACATTATTGCAATCAGTTGATTTAACGTTTTATGCTGACAAACAAACAAGATTAAATTAAAAATAAATTTAACTGCTGGTTCAATTGAAGGGTGCTTACATCCATATCAGGTTAACAGTTAACAACAACTGGAGCCATCTTTAGACATGATCCCCTGATATTAAATGGCCAAAAATGTATTGGACAAGTTCAAACCATTTAAAGTAATGTTGTTTTATATAGACTGTTTACCACTCAGTGACAGTCTGGTGTATCTTAATCTTTAGTCCACGGTGAGCAGGTTAAACAAGTCAGCAGAATAACATGTGAATAGCTAATACCTGACAGAATGTCAGAGAGATCAATCTCATCTGACTGGACTCCGATGCTGCTGTTGAAGGCATTCTTACAGGAGGACCCACTGACCTCCAGGTCAAAGAGCACCGGGTCAAACGGAGAGCTGTACAGGCCGTACCTGGAAGGAAGAGGACAGGCCGGGGAGAGGAGACGCTCGTGTTTAGGTAGAAACATCAAGGAAGTTAGAACAATGCTAAAGAGACAATACCAAGAAGTATACGTGAGCATCACTTCAGCAGTAGTTGGAACTACTTGTATCAACTAATTAATAAATTAATAAGTTAAGTAATAGTGAATAGTTGAAGTACCTGGTCTGCAGCAGTGCCTCCAGTGGGGTGAGGCGGTCCTGCAGCTGTCGAGAGATGGTGGTGAGCAGGGAGGCGCAAGCGGTGCTGCAGCCTGCCAGGTCCTCTTCCTTCACATAGTTCAGCAACACAAAGTACCAGAACACCGAGCCTGAAAGCAGACAGCACAGGCAGAGGTAAGGCAATGAGTACTGGGATATGTTGTTCTGCATTGTTGTTCAGTTACTTACCACCAGTTGCTGCTGCAGGCAAGTAAGGCATGTTGTCTAGCATTGCCTTCAGAAGACTTACGCCAAAACCCTGCTGACTAGGGTCTCCTTTCCCATTGCTACAGCAAAAAAAAAAAAATACAACAGTATGTTTATTATTATCGCCATATAAACCCAACATTCCCAAGTGATAAAGAAAGAACAAATACTTCATCATATAGGTCTTTTTCCACTGCCGGAACTAAACAACCTTTAACATAAAGTTTAGCTGTTATAATGGCTTCTGCTTTTCTTTCCACTGACCCCCACACACAATGTGTTGGATAGTTCCTGAACATAAATTAGGGCACTGCTCACTGAATAAAGTAAAGTGATAAAGTTCAGGTACTCTCGGGGGAAGGAATACAACATCTGGTTCACAACACCGCAAGTTTTCATCCATTTGGTCTCTTGTTTAGTATTAAGGCATTTACGCTACAGTCGTAAAGTTCACGTAGTGGAAAAGAGCTGAAAGTATCATCACTGAAATCAACCATGCTTCTTACCTAATACAAAGTGCAAGAAAGCGAGCACATTTGTGCGCTATGCTCCGGCCAGCCTCGAAGAAACACATCCGCACAATATCCGTTAGCCGCGTCCGGGATTTCGCCAGCAGGCCCTCCTTTCCTTCTCTTAAACTAAAAAGAAGGCACAGGATATATTAGGTGTCTGTAAAATGTCAAATTGGAATTAATGTGTGACCCAGATGTTCTCGATGATGCAGGCTTATTTGCTGTGCTAAAGCTTTAGTACTACCTGCATGGTCCGTTGGAGAAAACCCCGGCCAGCCAGCACAAGATGTCGAGGATGAGGCTTTGGGCGTGTTCAGTGACCGGGCTGCCGTCTGTGCGCCTACACAGCGTGTCCAGCAGCTTCTCGTGGAAGTCTGGGAACTGCAGCATAGCACAGCGTTGGACCCTGAAAAGCACCGAAGAACAAAACGACAGTCCAGCTTAAAGTTAACTTCAGCAATATGAAGAGCAGAGACCAGCAATCCAACGACACACTGTCATCTGACTGAATGTGTACTATTAACAATAAACTAACTTTTTCTGTTCCATGTGTTTCACTGCTGCATTGTTTCGTGTTCATTCTGACAACATTTTTGACAGCACTAACAGAACCTGATGTCAGATCCCTCAACAGTGATCTGACCTTTCTTTGGGCATTGATGTCTTCTTAAACCTTCTGATTGTGACTGAAACTTCCTGCAGCAGGTCACAGCCTCGCATGTTTTCCACTTTCTTCGAGGGTGCTGAGGTCTCGCTTTTCACTGCAGAGACCTTCTCCTACACACACACACACACACACACACACACACACACACACACACACACACGTCACTGTGTCAATGGTGAAGCAATAATTCATTTTATTTTATGACTTGACCTGAAGGCACACATTACTGATAACACAGTTCATTAAACAATGCCATTGTAAAAATTTTGAATTTGGATATTTTGACCTTTTGAAATGTATCTCATTAAATATGAGTCAGGTATGCACATTGAAACTGTGACTGTAAATAGTAAGATACTTAATCTATGACTATTGAAGACTCATACTAACCTAAAACAAACCTGGGGATATATAATAAGACTGAACTAAGACTGTGGATTTTGTCCCGCAGCACTTACAATGGAAGCACACAAGGAGGAAATCTTCTAAGGGCCAGTATGTAGAGGACAAACTATTTCAGAAATAAAAAAACTGTTTCCATGTTCATATTGGCATGAGACTATGGTTTTAAAACAGATGTGAAAAAATATGAACCTATCTATAAACAATTTTTAAAAAACTAGAAGCTGTAAATGTGTACCTTGGAGGCCTGAGCCCGTTGCAGCAGGGTAGACAGTGAGTGGGCTTTGGTGCCCTGGGGCTTGGCACTAGGCATTCTCACCACAGGCCGGGGGCTCTCCTCCATGCCCCTGTCACTCACTGCTTTGATGTGAACCAGGAAGGAGCGGTACTTTCCTCCTGCCATGCCTGCAGTGGAGGGGAACAGTACAACTGAGAAACACTGACAATTTGCATTCACAATTTAATATCCTCTTCCTGAGCACAAAAACCTTAAGGCTCAGGTTGTGATCAGGTCAGGCTGACTTTGCAGAAACAGGTAGATGACTGTTACCTTTGACCAGCTTGGGGCTGGTGAGGCTGAGCATGCCCGCATGGCCAGAGAGGTCCAGCCCACTGGCCAGCCACACCGGACCACACAGGATATCCTCCTTGTGGTCCTCTAGGAATGGACACAGCATGGAACCTACAGCAAACACATGAACCATTATACTCAGGGCGGATATTACCCATAATAAGAGTTTCACAATGTTGAACAAAAACCTGGCCTTGGTTTAAATAATGATAAAGGGAAATGTAATTTTGGTAGTAGTGATGCGCTCATTTATGGATATTTTTTACTTAATTAAAAAGTGTAAAAAGTCTTTCAGAAAGTGAGAGAAACTGCAAGATTTCCAAATATGAAATAAAGCTAAACTAATCTCAAAATAAACTGGTTGTATTTGTTACCTGATGTCTCCTCAATGTCCATGAACTGGATGTCCTCTGTGAAGTCATGCAGCAGAGGCTGGCCGTTCCTTTCCCCGTTAGCATGGAGGACGCTGGAGAGCGGGAAGGAGATCTGTCTGTCCACCGCTGTCTCTGTTAAAGACATGAGAGGCAAGATTTAGACACAGATAATGGTACCATATTCAAAACGGCCCATTTAAATACCCTGATCAAAAAAATGCAGTTGCAAAAAACAATCTACCGACCTGGATGTATGTATACAGTACTGTACAGTGTACAGTTATTTAAAGCTTCAAAAAGAATACACCTCAGTAGTGTCCTCACCGCTGACTTTGCCCAGCCCGGGTGCTTTGTTCTTCAGTAAAGTGACCTGGATCTGAGGAATGTTGACGATGTTGGCATTCAGGACAAACTTGAAATCCACATGGCCCACCATGCAGGCTTTGGGCAGCACCAGCTCAAACACATGTTCGTCCCAGCTGGAGCTGCAAAGACAATATGGGTCACCAACTGCTTAGACATTCAACTAAAGCATTGAAGAGGACTCATTAGCGGAGCGGCCCTTCCCTGCCTTTCCATCAGCCATTTACTTCAAATGGGACTCCCCCTCTCCTAAATATCTAGGAGTTTGGATCACAAAAAGCCCTTCCCAAAACGTGACTTTAGTGCTATTATTAAGAACAATTAAGACAGGCCTTGTAAGATGGTCCTTATTGTCATCAGACATGTCAAACCGAATTGAAACAAATGAATGTAGCTATTCCATTTACTTTCTGTTGCAGTTCCTTCTAAAGAATTTAGTGAATGAAAGGAAGATCTCAAGATTCGTGTGGAACAGCAAGAGGCCTCTGATAAGATATAAGACCCTACAGCTGCCTGGAGATAGAGGCAGTTTAGCAAACAAGATAAAAATAAAAATGCAATTCCATTTACCGGCACTATATATTCTATACTTGATAACTAACGACTGATTGAATTTTTTCATGTTAGGAATAGATTGCAAAAGAAATAATGAACATTTTTGGAAAGAAATTTAAATCGAATTGTTCCATTGTCGTCATATTATTATTATACCTACCCACATAAACTGATGGCACAGGATGAATACTTTTTGCCGCTAGCAAGACAGCCATCATGTGGAAGTGGCTGCAGGCTAACCCTCCAACAAAAGATGACTGGACTGTAATTGTCAATGAAATAAACTATAAGGGGAAATTGCCCTTTATCTTAAAACTAAAATGTCAATATGTGAAATACTGAAAGAAATTGACCTCATATGCGTGGCTATAACCCATTACAAAAGACATGCAAAGACCCTGTTACTGTGCAGTTACTGTTACCCGTTCTTTTTGGTTGAAAATACCAATACAATTAAAGATACCTATCACTCTGAAGCTTCCAGGTCCGAGTGTGTTGGGCTGCATCTCCGTGGTGCTGCTGGTGAAGGTGCTGTGGGTGGCGTCGCTGCTGCTGCTCTTGCTGCACCTCCACCCAGCATGGTGGCACAGTGGCAGAGAAGCGGGGGATCAACGTCTCGAAGCGCGTCAGCTCCACTAGTGACATCAGGCTCTCTGTGGTCAGCGGTTGGTCCACCAGGAGGTCCACTCCTGTCAAAAAAAAAAAAAAAAAAAAAAGGCCATTTCAGGAACAATTGCTGGGCATCAGATTAACAGCATCACAGACAGGCTAAATAATTGAACACTGAAATGTTTCTGGTTTACCATCAGACCATGTGGTCCGAAATGTCAAACCCAATGTGGAGAATTAATAACGGAGAGTGTCTCATGTCAGTTTTACCTGTGATCCCGGGGCTAGAGGGGTTGGAGGAGGGCTTGGCCCCCTCAAGCAGCAGTTCAGCCCCTTTAGAAAGAGGGCCATCAATAAACATGTCTCCATCATCTAGATCGTCACACACCCCTCCAATTTGAAGGAAATGAAGTTCTCCACCTTCGGAGGAGGTAAGAAACAAAATGAATACCTACAAATGATTTCATTTCTATTTCATCACTAACCTTAGTTTACTTATCTTTACAGTATATCAACTCATGTACCTGCAGGTGCTGAACCACTACAATATAGGGATACAGCGAGTCATAGAAACAGATACACCATAAATATATGTTGAGAAAACCTATACCCTACAGCAGGGCTGGACATCAAACTTGCTGATGAAAGTAAAAGAATTTTTTTTTTAAAATCATAATTACCAATTCACATTGCAGTGCAGCACGTGCTGAATGAGTAGAAGCAACATCTGTTTGATATCAACATAACATCATTCAAAAACTACATACCAATAAATATAGTAATGGACATCAGTAGTGATTTGATGGTTTAATTGAGCATGAAAAACATTTTTTTTTTTTAAGATAAATTGATAATGTATTAATTGATACACAACCCATAACATAAATACATTTTTATATTTAATAGGAGGAGCATTTTACAAACAATTAAACAAGTATTGTGTGTCAAAGCCTTTATATATATATATATATAAAGGCTTTGACACACAATACTTGTTTGGGGGGTTTGGTAGCACTATGAAGTCACTCAAATGAACAAAAAGTATTATGTTAGCCGAAAAATGACACACAATTTCAGTAACTAAATGCCTAAGATATGTTTCGAAACTGATTATTCTATAGTTCGTCCATCAGAGAGTAGTGACAAGTTTATTCTTCAGTTGTAAAATGCTCCTCCTATTAAATATAAAATATATAATATATATATATATATATAAATAAATATATATATATATATATATAGCCACATTGTTGCACTGGATGCCACATTGTTGCACTGGATGACATGTTCCTTCATTAACACGAACACACATACTGTAGTTTATTTTGACCCAATCCCACACACACATCATGCTGCCAGAAATGCTCACTGGAGCACCAAATCTGCATTAATCTGCTGCTGAAGATAAGTAACATCTGCCAAAAATGTAAATGACAATCTATTTTAGGAAATTACTGAATTAGTTAAACACAATATATTAAATACAATTATGTAAAAAAAAAAAAAAAAAAAAACATTAATCAGGGCAAATTTAATCCAGCCTATCCATCCCAGTAGTCAACAGCGCTGCTGTCTGCAGGGAAACCGCTTTAGAAAAGAAACACTCACCTTTGGTGCAGGCACAAAGGCGGTCAGTCCCGGAGCAATAGGTAACCGAGACAAAGGGGTCCGTCTCCTGTGCCGAACCTTCCTTCTTTGGCGGTTCCACCTTGGCCAGGACCTCCAACGTGGACAGGTCCAGTATCATTATGTATCCAGCCCGTGTGGTCACCACCAGGTGGCCCAGGCCAGTCACCTCTAACCGCTTGCACTCTTTGTGGCTCAAGGCAGAGGTGGAGGGGCCGGTGACAGTAGTGCTGCTGCTGGTTGTGGCTGCTCCACACGCAGTCCCAGTTCCAGCTGAGGCAACAGAGCCTGCCGGGGCCATTCCAAACCCAGCGGAGGCCTTTTTGGACCCCGGGGGGAGAGCCTCCTCAGGAGCCTCTTCACTGTCATCCTCCCTGCTATCAAGCACATCTGGAGGAAGCAATATAAGAGAGGTAATGGCATCACAAGGGTCCCAGATCTGCTGCACCTTGATGGGTTCCTCATCCAAGGTGACAATACGGGTGGAGTAGTTGAGCTTGTAGAGCGCAAGATAGCCTCCACTCCCACTACTTGGGGACCTCTGTGGCTGCGGCGGTAGCTGCTGCTGCTGGTCTCCTGGGGGCAGAATGAGGGGTGTCTGAGGTGGTGAGCCCCCTGAGTGGTGGCATTCCACCCCATTGGCCACAGAGTGTAGGGTGTCTCCTTTGCGCTGGCTGCAGAGTGCAGAGTGCAGGCGGTTGAGATTGTTGAGAGCCTCGACTTGGTTTGTAGCACTCAGAGATTCAGTGCCACATGGCTGCAGGCCGACCAGAAGGTGCACACCATCCCAGCAGGGCGTGATAGAGTCCACATAAAGATTCTCCTCTTCCAGCTGTTTGGGAAACCTCAAGCACTGCACCAGTGCTCCAGGTCGAGGCGGGGTAGAGGCAGTCGCTGCAGCCAGTGTGCTCCATTTGTCCATGTGACCGTCTAACCCTGCCAGATTAGTTGCTGCATCAGCAAATTGCTGAATGTAAGTGATAGGAGGATCCTGAAGAAGAAGCTGCTCGTGTGTGTCGAACTCCATCTCTATAATCTGCGGCACCGTGAAGCCCTCCTCGTGGAGCCCCTTGCTCATTAGGTTGTTCATTTGAGCAAACACCTGCCCTGAGGACTTGTCATCCACCTCTCTAATACTGTAGAGCAGCAGCACAGGTATAGTCCTGCGCACCGCCGGCAGAGAGGAGGGGCTTGGTGGTTGGGAACCTACTAGGTTAGAGAAGCCCTGCTCCTGGGCTGTAATCTGGGGGTTGCAGGTCTCTATCTCCATGGGACCCTGGTCCTGTAGAGGCACAGGGTGGAAGGGCTCAGGGCCCTGAGTCCTAAGAGGACCATCTGTGGTCCTGCGTGATGTAGCTGGGGCTGTGGGTGGGGGTCCAGCCATGGGGGTGCTGGATGATGAGCGATAACTGAGCAGGCCTCCTGCCAGGAGGCAGGGGAAGGGAATGTTGTGGTGGTCAGCGACCTTGTCCTTTGCTTTGGCCTGGCTGTGGGCCTTGGCTTGGTTTAGTGAGGGGTTGGCACCCAATTCCTCCAGGTCTTTGACCGTGTCCTCCAGCACACTGGCCACCACCTCCCACTGGAGCTTCTCTGGCTGCTGGAGCACACTTAGCGACGTCAGCCCTAGGCTCACATCCATGCTCTCCCACTGGGACTGTTGGCCTGGAACAGAAGCAAGAGAAGAGGTCTGATGTTTTCCATGTCAAGAACCTGACACCAATGACAGTTAAAGTCAAGTATCTACATAGCTTCTGATAAGCTTTATCCAAATCCGAAAAACACTACCAGCACAAACAGTGAAATTTCGAGTCTTCATACCTGTTAATGACTCTGATCGGGAATGCTCATCGCTGTCTGAATCCTCCAACTGGTCGTCACTGGAAACGAAGAAGAGGTTAAAAAGACTTGACGAACATAATAAAACAAACTGATGAATGCGACTCACTCACTGACTCGCACAAGATTCCTACTGATAAAAAAAGAACTGAGTGGCTGTGTCACAGTATGTGGCCACTACATCTCCACACTTCTGTTGTTGTTATTATTGTTTTTTTGAAAAGCTAAAAGATCTTTCGGTGGCATGACCATGGAGGACTTATTCACCAACTGTTTGAGGCTACAAGGAGCTAAAAATGATGAGTCACCTCTCATGTGAGTGACAGGTCATTAATCAGCTAGCTAGAGTTGACAGAACAGGGCCAAGGCAAGGCCTCTGGAGCTTTGAACAACACAATGTCAATAACAGGAGAAACCTGTCCATTTGGTGGGACTTTGCCCCAAAAAAACTCAGTTTGCCTGGCAAAAACTGTAAACTCCAGGAGGTGAAAGGTCCTGACCAAGACATAGTTTGGCACATTACCGTGAAACAGACAGTCCCCGTCCTTTTATTTTTTTTTAACTAACCTAGATAAGGTAATAACCCACTTTAATTGGAGAAAAGAATAAGAAAATATTTTTCGCAAAGGCCTCAACCTAGAGGGGGTTAAGGAAAACCTCACTTTCAGTTTTATTATTTTCCCCTCCCTCCATAATTGATACTTCAATTGAGTTGTGGAAACGTAATGTTACATTTTACCAGCTGTGCATTAAATTTATTTAATTTAACAAACTCTATGAGATGTTTTTGCAGACCCTACAGTCAGTCATTTTTGGACACAGCGAGTCATTGAATTTTTTTAAGCAACTTGCGTGAATGAAGCCCTGACTCTGATCGCTGTTCATCACAGCAGCTCGATCTGTTCCTTATGACATGCATGAGACAAGTTGATGATGAAGTGATAGTGTGTGTGTCCTCAGGTCAGGATGTTAACATGAAACTGAGGTTGATGCATTATTATGAATCTCATTAACTGTCCAGATCAGCAAAATTAAAATGCACACACTTAAAAAAGAATGGTGTATAAAGCTCTCGACTTGGAGTAACTCAACACCCCTTGAAATTGTTTCTTTGCTATAGTGGTGTAATGTTTCAGCTCGCTGTTGTGGCTTACAGCCTCAAATGACCTTACATAAGAAAGATCCTAATGACTTCCGTGAAGTGAGGTACCATTATATATTTTGACATTATGGCACATACAGACTCACAAGGTTGTTCCGAGTTATGCTTAGTTTCTTCTCTGCTGTAGACTATGGTTCACATGTTTCCATAGCAACCTCAGCCCTTAAGGATTTGTTGTTGTGTTGCACCTTGGGGTCGTTTACATTATTTATGTATTCTTCTGGATTTCAAATCGAGGTATATAAACCGGTTATATAAAAGGGGTGGTTCAGTGTATATCCTGTGGGTGGAGACCAATTACGAGAGTTGATGTGTGTGTGAATGCAATTTTTTTCCTGATCGCAATGGAGCTGGTATCCAACATCGAACGTCCCTTTCGTGTATGTGTGTGCGTGTGTATGTGTGTGCGCACAAACCCAGGAGGCAGGGGTAGTGCTTTTGTTGTTATTTATTTTATCTTATATAGTGTTCTACATTTTTCTTAGTATCTATTTTTTTGTTATTGTTGTCAAATTCAAGAAACAATTTGTGCTTTTGGTATACTTTGTGAATATTTCTCAAACATTTGATCTGAAAGAAGAGTTTGTGTAGGTGTGTGTGTGTGTGTGTGTGTGTGTGTGTGTGTTTCACCTGTCTCCCTCTAGCTTGGGTAGGTCAGAGCAGGAGGATGACTCCTCTAGCCAGGCGAGAGTTGGTCTCCGAGACTCAGTGAGGGTCTGCTGGCTCTGCTCACCACCGCACAGAATCAGCTGCCTCAGGACGGCCGGGTCGTACGGATTGATATCAAACTTCAAGTGCACCTGCTCAGCACACAATTACACACTCTTCAATCCAGGGCTGATGCTAACATTTACTGTCTGACACCAACATCTTTTAAAGTGAAACACAAAACAGATGATACAGTCTAATGCATTCACGTTTAGACGCTCTGACCTTCATCATTTTGGAGACATCCCAGATGCAGATCTTGCCCCTCTTGGTGGCAGCAGCCAGAAACTGCGGGCAGCTGCCGAAGCCATAGCAGGCGATCTTCTCCAAACTGTCGGGGCTGTTGGGAAATTGGGCGGGGCTGGTGGCCAGTGTCACTGACAGTGGCACATTCTGTGTGTGCTCGCCCTTCACAAATGGACAATTGGGAGAATGTCGCTCGTGTTCTGACCTGGGGGTAGCGGAGAAATGTTGGTAATCATTGATTTGTTATAGTAGCTAAATCAATGCATAATTAATGAACTCTACTCACCAGGGTTCATCTGTAGGTTCCCAACAGACCAGACACACACTACAGGTGAAACACATGGCTCTGTCATCCCCTGTTGAGGCAGGCTGTGGAAAGACAAAGGGGAACAAACACTTACACAGCTGCTTTCCCCACTGTCCATCTTTATTCTGGGAAATCCTGAGTTTGCACACCAGGTTTAAAAATACAGCAAACATAACCAGCATTGATATTACTTAATGGTAAATTATAATTGTCTACTCTGGACCAAGCTGGCGGAGCATGCACAACGCGAGGCTCAGCGTCTAGATTCTGTGATATTAGTTATCAGCCTATTAGTTCCAAGTCTGCTCACTCAGAGCAGTCTTGCATACATATCATACAGCCGACAAGAACATTGGAACTCCGACAACTTTTTCTCCTATTTCGGAATTCCTCCAGAGATCGCAGGGACATAGGAGGCTACCAACTCGAACGGGAGCGCAGGCTGTGTCAAGATCATAAACAAAAGGCGAGGGAATAGAGGGGTAAGAGCTAAGCCAAGGGTAACTCATCATCAGTCATCCTCCGGGTGAATAGAACAGCAGATCAATGCAATGAAAGAACTGCCTGCTGCCATTAGCAAACGATAGACTACACATCTGGAGGCAGTTTTTATTGTTGTAGGTGACTTCAACGTCTTGTACTCCACAAATTCACGTAGGACAGTCTGATCACTTAACATTGTTCCTACCCACACGACACCGATCCCCAACGTATGTGGGAAGGAATCCAGATCACCACGCACTACAAACCTAACCAGTGACACGTCTAGCCCTGATGAAGTCCAAACCCTACTCCCCCATTGGCATCAACGGGACAGAGGTTGGTTGGTCGCAAGCTTGGTGTCTCTATCTCCAAGGACCTCTCATTGGACCTTAACACTTTGACCCTGGTCAAGAAGGTGCACCAGTCTCTTCTTCCTGAGGAGACTGAGGAAGATCTCCTGAGGTTCTGGTGAATTTCTACCACTGCTGCAAGACCGGAAAGCACTGCGCAGGGTGGTGAAAACTGTACAACTACTCCACTCCCTGCCATTGATGATGAACAGCACAAGTAATGTCTGCGGAGGGTGCGCAGCATGGTCAGGTACACCTCTCACCCCGCCCACAGACTGTTTGCCCTCCAGGAGCCAACACAGAACTGTTCCAGGACCAGAAGGCTCAGGAACAGCTTCTTCCCCTCAGCTGTCACCTAGCTGAACTCTGCATCTGTGACACTGTTCATACTGTTAATACAGTATATATCGTAACATAATATTAATTACCCCCTTACTGATCATTTTATTTTATTACCCCTATACATACTGTATGTACATTACTGTACTTCCTTGTCTCAGTACTTGTACTCAGTGCAATGGCAATATTATTTAATCTATATTTAATCTGTTTGTGCTGATGGCACATTGTTCCTTTGCACAGACACTGATGACTCTTTGCAGAACTTACTTTCGCTTTATGTTGTTGGCATAACACCAAAGTACACAAGTTTCAACAAGAGTTGTCTCCATGGTTACATTGGTTAAATGTGACTATGTTTCTTCCTCTAACTGAATAATCTCACAGTGACCTTAAACACCAACATGCTCTACTGTGCAGACAAAAAGCCCTTTGACCGCATGCAAATAATGTGAATGTGCCCGAGAGCAAACAGGGATGTAAACCTTCAGAACCTACCTGGTGGTAAAACCCTGCTTGTGCCATTGGATCAGGCTGAGCCCACCTGTACCCAGCATGTGGCCACGATGTAAAAGTCTCCCTCCGGTTGGCCTCACTGTACATCAAGGATCTGTAGAGAACACATTTTAGAAATGTTCAGTATTCTGTATGCTGGTGTAGAATGCGTCACAGTACGGGTTTTGTAGCGGACTATATGTGAAATCTTTGTCATATGCATGTCATATACACCCCTTAAGAATCATAATCCATAACAATATACCATTTCAATGCTACTTGTAAAGAGACTAATTATTAGTTCCTCATTGGCCTGGCTGGACTAACCTGGCACAAGGGAAAATAGTGCTGTGAGCCCCTTATTGCTGGTGCCATGGAGAAAAAGAAAAATTATTCATGTGCATAATTATTAAATCTGCTCTCACATTTATAATTAGCATACACAAATAACTTATTTGTTCTTTTGAATGACTTACACTGTACACATGAATAAATAGATAGTTTATATTAGACAGTCCATGGCCTGACAACTTTGACTGTTGCCCTGCAAAAAAAAGTCAGTTACAAAGTGACAAAGTGGTTACACAGTACAACTCCTTAAATGATTACATTTAGAGTATAAATTATTTGTGTGTGCAAATAGCCCTTTTTGTCTACCTAGTAATCCAGCCTTGCTGATTGTAACATTTATATGGGCTGCATGCATTGGGTTTGCCCGATCAATTATCACTATATTAATTTGACACATTATTATAATTCCTGTGCAACAAAATCATAGGCGTTATCTCTTCCAACATTCACTTCAGGAGAAACAATGACCAATAAAAAAAAAAACCTTTGTACAACTGATTATCTCCACCATGGTCTCACAGGTAAATCTACAGATAACATTTACAGAGACACAGTGATGCTTAAAAAACACATGTAGAACCAGTAACTCCCTGAAAAGGAATTTGGCATGTTTAACTTTAAAACTTTTTAAAAACTCTTTAAAATTATAAAACAAATAATTTGTTTCCCTGCTTGCTCACCGATCTACAGAGCGCCCAGGGCCCACACCAAGCTCAGGCCTGGCGCTTGACAAGAGGTAGGAGAGCCTGTCCATGATGGATGAGGCCACAGACAAGGCAGCTACGTTCTGGTTTATCTTCTTGAGCTCACTGACGATTGTGCTGGCCACCAGCTTCAGCACGTGGTGGGGAAGATGGAAGGTCACCGTCGCCCACTGAAAGAGATACCAAATATCAAAGAGAAGAGAGATGGATTTAATTGTGGCAAAGAAAAAGTAGATCAGAAAGAGATCATACATCAAACTGACAATTTGCTCAAGAGAGAGATAAGAAGCAAACGCGATGGCTCACTCCTTAGCTCCTTATCTGTCAGCTCTGGAAAAAAAATGTTAGATGTTTTTTTTGCCACCGTAAGGGAATAGTTTCTCTGTCATTTTGTTATAGCAGCCGGTATACAAGACTCAAGACTTTTTTTTTTTTTTTTTTTACCACCGCCCTGGAACCATCATGCATGTAAACAGTCAAACATTCAAAATCTTATTCTTTTGGCATTAGTAGTTTTAATGATGTATTATAAAGCTGCTTAGAGCTATTGTTAAGAAGTTAAACTTTCTATACTTTCCCCTCTAATATCTATTTTATACTGTTGTGAAAACATCTCCTTCAAAACAACTTTATTTAATTTTCCCACCAAAAACTACATTACTTATTTTTACTGACTAGAGCTTAAACGCATCATAATGCAACTCAATGCAACCTCGCTCCGTTAGGCGTTAGCTCCGTTATTTAGCCAAGCAGGACTGCGCAGCCCACCAACTGCTAACAGCTAACGTTAACTAGCTCTAGAAGGCACCCAATCTCCTGATCGCATATTTTTTTGACTATCGGCCAATTATTTTTTTAGCACTTGCCCAACCAGGTAAGCGAGTTTCTAGATCTAAAAGCCTGACCAGGCATTTTACTTGGCCCGGCCAATTGGGCATACCTTAATGTTAAGCCCTGTAACTTTATATGCTACAGCTTAGAGAGGAGAGGTCAGCATGAACAGTGCTGTTACATGTAGCTGGTACAGCACCAAGGAAAAATGCTGAAGAGTGGGACAGCTGCCAGGAGCAGCACTAGCTTTGCCCTGCAAGGGACAACTACCAGAAGAATGTAGATATCAGAAGGCTTAAATTGAACCGCCGTTATTGCTTTTCCAATATGCTTGTTTTAGTGGTCTAAAATTACAGTTCCATCTGTATGCTGAAAGGAGCCGGCGAAATCACTGTCTCAGGACTACAGACTTGTGTAGGTCATGTCAACATGGGCATGGAGTTTACTATGCACTGCATGGTGTGAACATAATCATCTAATGCATCTTATTGGTTTTGGCATAAATAACATTCAATTACACAAAAATGTTTTGATATTAAAGTTTTTACAGCTTAGGAAAATAAATCATGTGGCATCATCTTGAATATGGAAATGGTAAAATAGATGCATAGCCATCAGAAATGAGAGGGTTACTAGGCGGGTACTTCAGTCTTAGGGATAAAAAAAAAAATTTAAAAAAAAAGGTGAGGGAAAAAGTTTGGAAACTTGCCAGAGGGAAGATGTTGAGCTTTTGTGACAAGAATGTTAAGTCGATAACGACCCTGGCAGATAGAGAGACTGGCAATTTGGGAAGCCGGATTGTAGTGAAGGCAATTTGTTACAGAAGTAACAGTGCGGCTGAAAATTCCAGCTGGAAGGCAGGACCCTCACTCCTAACAGAGACTAAAAAAAATTCTGCCATTTGTCAAGATATAGCTCCAAAGTATAAATTGCTTCTTAAACCACGATTTACCCTTTTTACATTTCTATTTGTAGGTATGGGAAATACATAGTTTCTGAAAGGTGTATGATTTTATTCACTTTTAATCTAGCTTTTTCTCCACAGCTTCCAGTGTTTGTGCTTCACCAGGCTATACATTTACTTACACTGTACTGGCCACACAAATATGAAATTAACATCAATCTTGTCGCGTGATTAAACTGCCATAAGCACATACACTGCCCATCCAAAAAAAAAGTTGCACTCTAATATTTCGTTGGACCGCCTTTAGCTTTGAGTACGGAACGCATTAGGCGTGGAATTGTTTCGATAAGCTTCTGCAATGTCACAACATTTATTTTCGTCCAGAGTTGCATTAAGTCTTCTCCAGCACATCCCAAAGATTCTCAATGGGGCTGAGGTCTGGACTCTGTGGTGTGAACAGGATGCCTCATGCTCCCTGAACCACTCATTCACAATGTGAGCACGATGAATCCTGGCATTGTCATCTTGGAATATGCATGTGCCATCAGGGAAGAAAAACTCCATTGATGGAAAGACCTGGTCATTCAGTAGATTCAGGTAGTCAGCTGACCTTATTCTTTGGGAACATAACGTTGCTGAACCTTGACCTGACCAATTGCAGCAGCCCCAGATCCTCACAGTGCCCTCACAGGCTTGTACGGTAGGCAATAGGCATGATGGGTGCATCACTTCATCCGCCTCTCTTCTTACTCTGATGCGCCCATCACTCTGGAACAGGGTCAATCTGTATTCATCAGACCACATGACCTTCTTCCATTGCTCCAGAGTCCGATCTTTATGCTCCCTAGCAAATTGAAGCCTTTTGTTCCGATCAGCCTCACTGATCAGTGGTTTTCTTATGGCTACACAGCTGTTTAGTCCCAATTCCCTGAGTTCCCTCTGCATTGTGCATGTAGAAATGCTCTTACTTTCACTATTAAACATAGCCGTGAGTTCTACTGTTGATTTCTTACGATATGATTTTACCGAAAGTTTAAGTGATCTCCGGTCACGATCATTCAAGAGTTATTTTCCGACCACATTTCTTTCTCGAAGATGATGGTTCAGCACTATCCTTCCAGGTTTTAATAATGTGTTGGACAGTTCTTAACCCGATTTTAGTAATTTCAGCAATCTCCTGAGTTGTTTTCTTTGCTTGATGCAGGCCAATAATTTGACCCTTCTGAAACTGATTAACGTCATTTCCATGACTACAGGATGTCTTCTGACATGGTTGTTTAAGAAAAGAGAAGCTACTCACTGCATCAGTTAGGGTTAAATAACGTGTTGCCAGCTAAAACATATTAATCACTGCAGTAATTATCCAACAGAAGGCTCTTACCGATTTGCTGAGTTAAATCCAGGTGGTGACTGTTTTTTGGGACCGGCAGTGTATGTAGTTACAGCGAATGTCGGTAAGTATTAGGAGAGTTTTGTGTCTGTCCTCCAGCACACTGGATTTTTAATGAAATCATGACTGTATGGTTAAAGTGCTGGTTTACAACTTTTATTTGACGGGGTTTACATCCCAGTGGCCAACTGTGACTATTGGAGTAACACCCTCTATTCACTGATTACTTCATCAGATTGGTTGGTTTTTTGCTTTCACTTCAGCATACAGCCTCCTTTAGTTGTGTTGACAAGGTAATCTACACAATGAAAAAGGGTCCCCAGTCACAGAGCTCCCTGACATGAATAAACCATGATAAGATTCTGAAAGGAAGGCAGCAGATGATGTGTTCCCTTCCCTTCTGTGCTAGATTATTATTATTTTTTTTTTAAAGACTCATTTTAGGGGTGATGGAAAAGTTCATTTTGACTTTGGAAAATTAAGATATTAAAAAAGGTAAATGATTTTGAGAATATGAATGAATATAAAATGAGAATCTGTCAAGCTGTAGGTATTTGTGGTCATAGCTTGTTATGGTAACAATAGTTGGGACTGACAAAGAGGAAACTGGCTGTGCTCATACGTGCCGAGACCAAACTGGCTCGTGAGAGAGACCAATAACACATTTGTTTGATGAATATCGTGACAATACAGTTTAACGTAATATTTTTTGCCACAATACTCTACAAACATTTCATACCGTCACATCCCTAGGATGTACTTAGTCAGTATTTTGTACTTTTACCTTATATAAAAAGGGGATGGAACACGATACCATAGAACCTCTAAAATATAACGTAATCCAACACCATGACAAACTGCAGCCTGTAAAATTAGTTCAATCAACAGCTCAGTGCCAATAATAATTAAACATAAGCTTTACAGAGCACATATTTATTGAAAGCTATTGCACTGGATGGCAATAGATTATAAGTGTTCATGTTATTGTATCCACACTAAGGACTCTAATCTACAAATGAATGCAGCTCTTATTTTGGCTGTCAGAGAACATAAAAAGCAAACTCACGGGAGCATGTATAATGAATTACTCGGAGTGGGAGCATTATTAATCTTCCTCTCACATGATCTTCTGAGACATCCCATAGACTGAAACGGTTGTGACTTTCAGATGTCACTAATAGCCAAATAAAAAATCCTTAATGTGTTGATATGAGCAGAAACAGTAAACCTCTATTAAAAAAAGGATGAAAAAATAAATTAAATTAAAGTAAAATAAAATAAAAATCACCTTTTGAAAGGTTTCCAGACTAACCTTGGCCACTTTGTGATTGGCTGCCGTCTCGTGTGAGGTATTCTTCAGGCCTTCTTTGAGCTGGTTGATAAAGGGTTCATAGCCCTCTGTGTTAGACACATCAATCTTTTCCTGACAGGCTGACAGCATCTGCTGGGCCTGAAAGACAGACAAACACACACACATATATATTTATATATATATTACTTATAACTGGAGTCAGTCAGGCATTAGTACTGTGTAACAAATGAACGGTTTCATGGGTTGTTGAGCAATTTAACACATGATAATGTGACTTTATAGACACATCACTGTAGATACAGTCAGAGATAATTAACTTAACTAGAGACCCCACAGAACAGTTTGGATAGCAGGGACGGAAAGACAGACACACAATTTAAAAACATACACGTCAAATTATGTTTAATTAAAGACTTAGTTATAAAATTAGAATGAATGAGTGCGCTTCCAAGTGGCTAGTGTGATTCTACAGTAATCTGAGGGAGCAGTTACACACATTTTTATCTGCTGAACTACTGTTTTAACCAGCCTTTCATATCATACTAGTGTGTGTGCGTGTGTGTGTGAAATACGGTGCCCCGAGCAGCCAAACCCTTTTCCCAGAGCACAAATGTATTTAATTCAACGCTCTTTTGAATAAAAGTATGGCATGATTCAGCAAGTCCTTACATGGCCTGGTGTGCATCAGCACCATAGTACATTTCCTGCCAAATTTTGCACCAATGACAAAGACATGGCAGGTGTAAATGTTTATTATGTAGTGTATAGTATCTAATACAATTGGATACATGAAGGTTGTAAGATCAGTTAGTGTAACATCAATTACTGTGAAGTATTTGGATAACATAGTAACATGATGTTTGATTTGTATTTAGCATAACATAGTTTGTGTTGGTTTTTGACAATTAACATAATCGATCTTTTGATGATCGCATTGTATTTGGAGAGCCCCCATTTTGATGATAATCCAAGGCCTCCAAATTGAGTGTGCCTGCTTGCTCCAAGGAACACCACCACCTCATGTCACACAACTGAGGTATGTAAAACCTGGGGCATACACATTTAATGGGGCTTTAACTTCTATCGAGGCCATAGAATTTTCATGGGAGCTTTTGTTCTCATGATGCGTAGACTGTAGCATTGCTACCGTAACCGCGTGATTAAACTCATTTCAAACCCCAAGAAGCAGCAGCACGAGCACATCCCGAACGGGCACTACACTAGTACTCGCAATAAGCAGTTTATTCCGACTGAGGGCTTATATCCTAATGGTGGAACAAAAGCGTAAACACATCTATCGGGCCAAACACAAAAACTGGTGTCAAATATCAGGTGACAACAACCGTCTCTGTGAGGCGCTTCCTGCAGTCTCTCTGAACAGTTCTCTCTTACCTCTGTGACTGGCAGCTCCAGTTGGACCACATCCTCGGGCTTGGCCACAGGAGGCTGAAGAGCTGTGTCCAGTAGAAGGATGCCATTCAGGTCCTTCCTGCATCCCACTGCATAGTCGTCCACAAAAAGCACCTTGTCCACTGCAGGAAAGTACTGACACCTGACACGACCGCCAGGTTTAGCTGTGACAGGAACAGAAGATAGCACAGTGTCAGGAGGTTTGAAGGAAAAAGGCTAGAATGAATGCTTAAAGTAATTACCTGAAAAACAGTTAGTTATATTTGGTGAATTGTAATTTGAGATAATAATACAGGGAAACCTCAGTTATTCGCCTTGTTTGGTCTACCATGTTGTGCCAAATAAATCAAACAGAAAAACAAGTCTGACTAGCCACGTTTTACACTGATAGCATCAGTTGCTCTACTGTCTGGATAACTGGACAGACTATGAAACTTGATAGGTTGTCTTAGCTAGTAGAAAACCTCATTCAAATTAATTGACAGGAGGGTCCCGAAGTAAACACACAAACGAAAAGCTACTGTGTGAAACAATGAACAGAGCATTCAAAAAGAGCTTTCAAAATGTAAGCATTTATTATCTTTTATTACTGTTCTATTCAAACGTAAGATATGACTGTAAGCTTCTTACTTGCAGTGCTTAAAGTAAGTCCCTCCCGAAAAAACGTTTAAGCTGAGCGAGTGTGTAACAATTCCCCAGATCGATGAACAGACTACAATATCTGTTATTCCATCGTATGTGCCCACATATACAAATTACAGGGTTCCTACACCTTTTCCAAATTCAAGCACTTTCAAACATTTCAAGGTGCATTTTCAAGCTTTTCCAGCACCTTGCAGCAGTAGTAAATTACATAATTATATACAGTACATACAGTATAGAACACTGATAACTTCTAAATACTTCTTCATATTAAACGCAAAATCCAAGTTACATGGTTGCTACACTACAGTTGCAGTCACGTGTGCTCATCAGTGATTATTAATATTATGTTTTGAAAAGGTGTTTAGTAATAAAAAAGTACAGGTGATAATATCTGGAACTGCGCCAAACATTCGTTATGGTATAATTGGTGCACTAAAAAAGCGAACCAACAGAAATTAATTAGAAAAATGCTTTTATTGGATGGTTGGTTTATTGTTTAGGTTGTGTGGTTTTATCTTATTTATGTTTCATTTATTTAGGATATTCTAAAATTTTCATATTACAATTCCAATGTGTACAATGGGTGTCCTTGCATTATAATGCAAGTACAGTGCAGTATAATCTGCTGGACTGAGGTCTGAACAGGAGGATATGTATGCTAGAGTAATCTGACAATATTGTGGAGGTGGGTGGTGGTAGTCTAGTGGATTAGTGAGCAAGGCACTTAACCCCGAGTAGTTCACTGTAAATCACTCTGGATAAGAGTGTCTGGTAAATGACAATAAAAGCATAACAAGATTAGTAGTTGTCATAATCGTTAAAACTTGCATACAGAGCAGGTTATACATGATAAGTACATTTGCAAATTGTTAGTGAGACAATAGCATCGTTTTTCTTTTCTCTATACAGTAATATTCAATTACCCTTTCCCCACACACTATATATATATATACACACACACACACGTATATATACACACGTATATATACATAGACACGTATATATATATATATATATATATATATATATATATATATATATACACACACACACGTATATATATATATACACACACACGTATATATATATATATACACACACACGTATATACATATATATATACACACACGTATACATATACACACACGTATACATATACACATACATATATACACATACATATATACACACATACACGTATATATACACATATACACCCATATACGTATACACACCCATATACGTATACATACGTATACAAACCCATATACGTATACACACCTATATACGTACATATACGTATACACACATATACGTATATATACACGTATACACACACATATACGTATACACACACATATACGTATATATACACGTATACACACACATATACGTA